>JAQJVL010000141.1:105000-412000 GCA_035578905.1 Stictocephala bisonia | reverse complement strand
AATGTTATTTACAATCAACGTGTGTTAGATTGTAACAGATGGATTAAATTGAATTTATAATTAAAACCTCATAAAAAACGGTAAAGTGGGGGATTAATTTCAGTTTTAATGGAACGATGTATCCAAACGATTTTTATCAGTTCCATGTAGTATAATGGACTTCCGTTATCCTTCATTTTTATCTGTAAATTTTGTAAATATTTCTGGTCACTGGTTGAAAAATTTAAAAAAATTATTTATACCTACATAATTTTATATTTTTTTGTTCTGTTATTGTTTGTTATTGAACAATTTATTTAACGTATTTGCCAAAACAACAGATATTTATGTTTCATTGAATCTAATCAGTGTTCAATTTTATAATATAAAGTAATATTTTATTTAACAAGGTTAATAGATTTAATATAAGAAATGCAACATTTTATAGTATTGAGAACATTCTATGACTTTTTAATATTTTTCTTTTCGGAATTTCGTCTGCTTCTTTCTGTTTTCGAGTAAATTTAATGAAACCTACATTTTATGTAGTGAATCATATAAGTCTAAAGCCACCAAGTTCAATAAGACACAATTTATGTTATAGTATAATAAAAATTATATTACATTTACTATAATTACAATAATTTATGTTATACTATACGTAGTGACTAATTTTTTTTAATTGAAGATTTCTTACAACTTATTCTAATTGACTTTAACACCTTTTTTACTATAGTCTGATATTTACCAATAAGATTTGCTTAAACGTTTCTTTGTTGTAAAAAAAGTGATTTGTGTACAAAATATATTATAGTGAATTTCATTGAGGACATATTTAAAATGTTCAGTGCTTTGTGCCACATAAGTACAATGTACGAAACACACCAATTTGCTAACACTGACCAGTAGTTGATTAGTCTGTTATTGCAACATCTATTTTAGGCCAATATTTAACAGACGTTATTTGTTATTGCATTTGCTACTGTTATTAATGTCATATAATGATCAAAATAATAGGTTTAAAAACTAATATAATATACCAGATGTCAGAGAGCTCACAAAAAACATTTGAAGCTAATTTGTTTAGACGGATAGTACATATTTTTGTAATAATTATAACATTTTAAAATGAATTATAGAAATACGCCAAACTATTGCATCATTCATTATTTCTTCCAAATTATATAATGGCCACTTTCATTGATTATTAACCCATCTTGCCACATATTGTAGGATTAACAGATTGTAGAGGAACGTCTTAATAGTAGAGGCGTTCTTCTTTCTTATTTACTTGACATGGAATTCAAAATTAGTTCAATAAACACGCTTTCTGTGTTATTTAAAATTAAATATATATTGATTTTAGACTTTTATTATGGGGTAGGGTTAATTTTATAAAATTATAAAATTTGTTCGGGCTTTGCTTTTTACAATTCGGATCAAATCAATCAAACTATAGTAATTTTAAATTTAACTAACCATTTCAATAATATCATATATATATATATATAATATTTCCAAATTATTAGAATTGTTATGGAGAAACTTCATGGCTGAACTTTTAAATAATGAAAATCCTAAAATATAACAATTTGTTACCCCGTAAAATTTGTTGTTGACAATTTGTTGTCTCCTTTTGAAATAAATTTTAAGGGAAAAGTTCATATCTTCATAGTAAATCACAATTTAGTATTAAAGGAATATTATTTTACTTTTCCTTTAAAGCTTTTTCCTAAACCTCTTTTGCCTTATTCTGTAATTTTTAATGCCTTTAACATTGTTTCCGGTTCCAACGGCCACTGTAGTCGATGAACCGTTTAATGAAGAATCCAATGACCACATGCCAGCCTTTCTATCCAATGAACACTGTGAGGACTAAACTGTGTTCCGAATAAGATCACATTTAATACCTCAAATAGAAGTTTGATTTGGAAAAAATCGGGAGATAACTTAAAAATAAAGAAAATTTATATTATTTTACTCCCATACAATAATAGAACATCGATCCACCCCCTTATGACCCCCTGAGGTTCAATATCTTGGTCACGTAGAGTTTAAAGCCCACTGGGGTGAGAACGCACCCCATTGACTTTTACCATCTAACCTCTATTGTGGCCATGTTTCTTAACGTTAGTTTCCCCCTGGAAAAATAAACATCGATCCAAACCCTTATGACTCCCTGAGGTTCAATATCTTGGTCACGTAGAGTTCAAAGCCCCCCTGGGGGGAGAACAAACCGCATTGACTTTTACCAACTAACCTCTATATGTGGCCGGCCACCTTTCTTAACGTTAGTTCCCCCCGGAAAAATAAACATCGATCCAAACCCTTATGACTCCCTGAGGTTCAATATCTTGGTCACGTAGAGTTCAAAGCCCCCCCTGGAGCGAGAACAAACCGCATTGACTTTTACTAACTTACTCTAAATGTAGCCACCTTTCTTAACGTTAGTCCCCCCCCCCCCGGAAAAATAACCATCGATCCAAACCCTTATGACTCCCTGAGGTTCAATATCTTGGTCACGTAGAGTTCAAAGACCCCCGGGGGCGAGAACAATCCGCATTGACTTTTACTATCTTACTCTAAATGTAGCCACCTTTCTTAACGTTAGATCCCCCCGGAAAAATAAACATCGATCCAAACCCTTATGACTCCCTGAGGTTCAATATCTTGGTCACGTATAGTTCAAAGCCCCCCTGGGGTGAGAACACACCGCATTGACTTTTACCAACTCACTCTAAATGTAGCCACCTTTCTTAACGTTAGTCCCCCCCCTCCCGAAAAATAAACATCGATCCAAACCCTTATGACTCCCTGAGGTTCAATATCTTGGTCACGTAGAGTTCAAAGCCCCCCTGGGGCGAGAACACACCCCATTGACTTTTACCAGCTCACCTCTATATGTGGCCACCTTTCTTAACGTTATTTTTTCCCCTAAAGTAGTCAAATCATTCCATTTAACAATAATTGTTTAATAATACTATAAAGTTTTAATTATGCTTTGACATTTTGTTTTATTTTTAAATTATGTTAACGCAACTGTAATACAAAATAATTATTTTTGGCTCTTTGGTCATATGTTTTATTACTTAAAATTTCCGCTCTAAAGGTAATATTTTCTACTATTATTTAAATTAAATTAATAAATATTTTTAAAAATACCTTGAAGTAGTAAACCTATATGGTTAAAAAATTCCATATCGCTATATTAGAATAAGCAAGTTGGTAATGAACTTGTTTAAAAGAAGTTTTAGGTTACAAAAATGTTCATAAAACCACTATGTGCTTTTTATTGTTGTATTTTACTCTTTGTAAATACTGTAAGTACTGTTAAATACGTTTGTTTTAATAGTTTGCGTTTATATTTCTTCAAACAAACTGGAACTGATGACAATCACAATTAAAATGTTTACACCATAAACAATGTGTTATATTCATATGAAATCAGTCAAATCATGTGAGTACAAAACAAAAAAATTGCAATATAACTAAACCTTTAGTTACCTACTCCCAAAAGGTTATGAAAAAAGTTAAATGAAGAATGAGTTTTTCGAAGACGTCACGAATAGATACTTTGAAGATTTTAGGAGTGTATATTCTAAGTTATTATTTATTTAACATACATAGTGTTAATTTGTATTTATTTATTGATAAGTCATCGGTTGTTATGTAATTTTCAAACCGGAGGGTAAATAAATATGATGACTAGGTGAAGGAGGGTAGTCTTTGTTACTAAGGTCAAGCTGTTCCTTAGCAATTTCCATTTATTGAGTGCCCAATATCCAGTGCTAATAGGGGACCCACAACATGGAGTTCAAACTACATTGTAATAGTCAGATTTTCATGAACTTTTACTGTCATATTTTATTTGGGATTATTTGCACTGGGTGTAAATTTACATTTCATTAATTATACTGGCTATATACAAAAATGAATTGATGTATTCACAATCTGATATTGAAGATTCCAGTGACTAAAACACCAATGCTCTGTGAACCGTTTAGTGTGGAATCCAATGACCACATTGTCGGTATCTGTTGAACAAACTCGGGCAAAGAGTGGTTGTTAGTTGAGCGTATTTGAAAATATTTAGGAGATATTTTATCAAAAGAAAATATTTGATCAAAATGACTACCCAGTTCAACTAAACCTATGTAAAACTCCAGGTAGGAATTGCTTAGAAATCAATAGAAAAACCAAACCTACATAAAATTGTTTGTTTAGTTTTTTTTTCTTTTTTGTAAACATAAATTAATTCTCATAAGAAACAATTACATTCTTTATAAATAAACTTTTTAATGGCCCCCAACTTATATGACAGCGAGCAATAGTCAGTAATACTTTATCAGGAAAAAATTGTCATCGATATGTAAAAGAAGGCTACAATTTCACAGCAAAATTTCTTATTATCTGATAATTAGTGTGCAAGAAAGTATGTATATGTCCGAGTATTTTAGATTTGTCATATTTAGTACCACAAATTATGTAGGTATAAGTGGGAACGTCGAAATATTAGATATCCAAGGAGTAGTCCTTCATACAATTTTATATTCTGATTTTCTTGATAAATTACAGAAATCTTTTGTTTTCTCATTGATTAAAAATAAAGAATAATCTGGTTTTAGTAAGCAATGACAATTTTGCCTTTAGAAAAATAGACTACCAATTATTATTTGGGTAACTATTCAACAGGACAACAGTAATAATCAGTTATAGGTATCTGATTCAACAAACAGCACAGGGTATATTTCAATTTATATTCAGTGATGGAGAATGTTATACTTTTAACAAGCTACAAATTTATATCATAGTCTATAATAGAATTTCATAAAAGGGAAAGTTTGATATAAATTCATTTTGAAATATAACATGACCTTTTACATGTAGAGAAGAATAAGAAAGGTAATGCCTTCATGTTTACAACCACATAAGGTACCGGGACAGTCACACACATCGTCCTGAGGGATTCACAGACATTTATTACACTTTCCAGACTATATGGCCTTAAGGGTTGATCCCCACATGTGCTCTCTAAGGCCGGTGATATTTTTAGATAAATACTACACCTTATAAATAGCAACAAATTGTAGTTTTAAAGCCAAATAAAACTCATTAATACGTATAATGCACGTGTTAAATCCGGCAATACCACCGTACTTCTATAGGTCAGTGGGTGGGTCAATACCACCGTAATTCTATAGGTCGGTGGGAGGGTCAAAACCACGTACTTCTATAGGTTGGTGGGTGGGTCAATACCAACGTACTTCTATAGGTCGGTGGGTGGGTCAATACCACCGTACTTCTAAAGGTCGGTGAGTGGGTCAATACTACCGTACTTCCATAGGTCGGTGGGAGGGTCAATACCGCCGTACTTCTATAGGTCAGTGGGTAATTCAATACCACCGTACTTCTATAGGTCTGAGGTGGGTCAACACAACCGTACTTCTATAGGTCGGTGGGTGGGTCAATACCACCGTACTCACTACCACCATACATTTATGAGTGGGCGGGTGGGTCAATACCACTATCCTAACCGGAAAACTATCATCATGATGTCATTTTCCAGAAAAAACACTGAATGGATTATACATTTACATGTGTATAAGTGCGCGGGTGGGTTAATGCCACCGTACATGTATGCATGTTTAGGTGGGTTAATATTTGCGAATTTCTAATAACTAAAGCTTCCACTAACGACCGTGTCAAGGTGTTATTTACAATATATCACCAAACGTTTCGCCCATACTGTGATGTGGCATCCTCAGTATGTTAATATTGTAGATAAAACCTTAATGCGTCGTTACCGGAAGCTTTTCTTATTAGTAATGACACCGGCCGTTTAAGCCTAAGAAATAAAATTTGTACATTTGTTTATTTAATAATTTTTTATTGTAGTTTGCATGTGAGTGCAAGTGGTGTATTAAGTTTGTCTCTACCCTCCCGTAATTCCTTGGTGAAACAGCTAGTTCCTCCATTGATCGAGCTTTTATCAAAACTACCTAAGCCTATAGGTGAATGAGGTTAAAACAAAAATTACTTGTGACAAACTTTAATGTGGTGCCAATGACATAATTTCAAAGGATACATCATGATTCAAGATCACAGTGAAACATACCTTCATTTTTGGTAACAGCTCACCTGATTTACGTGCTGTTACTCACGTATTGAACATGTATTTTATCAAAAAATTTTAATCAAATTAAATAACATTGAATTAATTAATTTTAATTCAGATAATTAAGTGTCTTAGAGTAAAATATTCAACTAGCAAAATATAATACCTAACTTATTTTCAACATATCTTCAAGACTTTTTGTATTTATTATTATATATTTTTTTTTTTTTTTTTTTTATAATTATCAATATGTTTTTATCACTCCTATAAAACGTCATGCGTATGTTATCGTTTACAATTGCCAATCCATTGCACGTTGTACGCATTCCTGAAGGTATTGCCAGATTAGAAGCAACTTTATTTACCAGAGAAAAGAAACTGGAAGCCTAATCAGAGTTAAAGTATAGTATTGGAAAAAGAAGAGGAGAACTGTTTGTTGTTAGTTGGAGTGTTTCAGGTTTACAGTCGTTGTAAGTTCAGTCATGGGTCCGTAATAATGACGGTTACGTTACAGACATTGGTCCCAGCTATAGTGTAGAGATTACTAGATCATTTAAAATTACTGGGATCTTTTCCGTGAATTCACAACCATTACTTATTTTATTCCGTTAATTCACTACTGCTTGATAAATATTCTATTACTCTAAAAACTATTCCCCACTCATTTTTACGTCTAATGTGGTATTCCAAATCCGCTAGGAATCATATATCGCTGGCAATATACTATCGCTTTCCAAGGACTTATACACGGAGAGCTCATTCGGCGGTAAGTCAATCATTGGATTAACCAGTTTGTGATCAACTTTAGTAGCCACTTAACCTAACCTAACTATAATTGCGATTAAAAATGTAATAGTAGTGAAGAATGGAAAAATAAGTGGTAGTGAATTAACGGAAAAGATTTAATAGACCGAATACTTTAATAGCGTCAAAATAGTTTTTGTATCTGTAATCAGGGTAGTTTACAGTGTGATTTTAATAGTAGAAACGTATTACGTTACAAATTAATTTGTTTTTTGTATCATAAATTAATCAATGAATATAAAGCTACTTGTATTAAGTATTTCTAATATCCTTTCATTCAATAGGAACAAAACATTCAATTGCACATTCTTTGTGCTTATTGACGTAAATATTTTTTTTATTTTTAGTATGGATATTTATTATTAAATGGCACATACGTATGAGGTTTAACAACATGCAGCGTTCCAAATTCCATTCCTGTTTTATGAAATATTTCAAATTCCATTGATGTCTCAGAAGTCCAGTGTGGATGGTAAAATACACTTCAATTGGGGATGGGGACCAGCTCTAAGGTCTTGTAGCTGGGAATAGCGCTGTAAACATCGAGGTACTACATGATTTCGACTGTCACGGTAACTTGTGTGGTTCTACGAGGATTAGTTTCATGTTTCGGTAAAAAATGCTGTGTGTTAATGTTAAGTATTATAAATATAAAACCAGAAACAAGATACTTTACTCTTAGTACAGTTTCTTGTTTCTGGTCATAAATTTGAAAATCGTTGGTTGTTTAAAAATCATTGAATTTTTAACATTTCTAACCTAAAATGTTACATTTTTAAGAGGGGTGCATAAACATTACTTACTGGTATTACAATGAACAGTAGACCCTGAATCTAATTGTTACGATGCGCAACTTTCAGAGTAAAACATTACAGGGAAATTTGAAATTTAAATCACTTCTCAACAATTTATTTTCCTTAGCCACCGTTTTGTTTTAGTGGTCTGATTTCACTTTTCTTTATATCAACTTTCTCGTCCCACGAGGCTCTTTAATCAGAGGGGTCACATAGTAGGAGTTGCCAATACAAAATTGTGAATTCCCCTAACCCACAAGCTTATGTATGTGGGGGGAAAGTTTATCAATCCTTTCATAAAAGTAGCCCCTTATACCCATGAAGGTTGCCGCAAACAGAAAATAAATATGTTCAGTATTGAAAAGTTACAGGGGATGCAAATTAACTGTATATATCTTATAAAGGATGTATTTTTATCACATAATCTCGAAGAATGATAGTTTAGTAAAAACGATACCACTAATAAATATATTTACTGTTCCTGGTAACCATCTCTAAATTTTAACAAGGATGTATTTTCTCTATCGCAATTTTTTTAATGGATCCAGGAATTTCTGTTTCGGAAAAATGTATTAAACCTAAAATTAAATAAGAATATGTTTATCGCAATTATTTGATAAATTGTACCAAAAATATTATAAACAAAATTATCAATTTAAAAACAAAAATATCTATTTATGAATTTTTAATTTGAGATCGTGTATAATACTGTAATTGTTTATTGTATTTATCAACACCAAAAATATACCATAAGATTAATTACAATTGCTATTTTTAATACATATTTCATAACATCCTGAATTCTTTTATCGTGTTTTTTCATAAAGTTTGACAAAATATGTGTATTACTTAGGTTTTACTCATGTGCACTAATTTATATGAGTTTAATTAAAATAAACATTCCTTATATAAATACATTTTTCGTCCTGACACTGCAAGGTTGATACATACAGGGTCACGGTGTTCATAGATGTACGTTACCGAGGCAGCCCCACGTACCTGGATATAAGGGATTATTTCGACATTTATTGCGCCCTCCCTGTGTATAAGACTTTATACCCTGGTCCACCCCTGTATACTAAAGTGTTCTTTACGGCTTGGGTCACGGTGTATTTCTAAAGCAGAAGATTATTTTAAAAGGTTCAAGAACTTCGATGAAAATGCATGCTTTGTATCCAGATAAAAAGCGTTTTGTTGACATACAAGATTTATTTTTCAAAATAAAACATACCAAACCTGATTTTAAGGAAATATATTGTTTTCAATTAATATTTATAAAGTTAGTTTCATAATGACAATAATAATTTGACGACTTAAATCTTTCTAAAAAATTTAAATAGTGGGTGGTCTGCCAAGCTGCTTTGTGAAGCGTGGCTGTATGGGCTACCTATCCCCTGTGAGTGGGTGGGCCGACAATCATTCTTGTAAAGGATGGGTAGGTTACCATTTACAAATATTACACTGCACTCGGGAAACAAGATTTGTGTTTGACTGACATTAAGCATAGAGTATCCAAATCTTACTTTATCAATCCATTACCAATTCCTCTATTTTTCTTGCCACCCTACCTTGTATAAAAAACTTTTTTTAAATCCATAAATATTGATGTTTAGATAGCCAGTAACTTGGGCTGAAACAAGTATACATTTAAAATATTTATACGTGTTAGCTATTTATGTTTACATACAAAATATAATTACTTTTAGCATACTCCTAAATTAACATTTAATGCAGAAACTAATTGTTTTGTTCTGTCCACAATTGTTAGTTTTGTATATCTGTTGAAATATTTGTTTTTTTTTTTATATATATATGTACCACTAACATTATTAAAACAGGTGCTTTTACCAGGCAAAATTAAGTGTTTGTAAATGTTTTATCATAAAGAACATGTATATTTAACATATACAATTCAACATTGGGCAGTCAGAGCTCCAACAGTTAACACACAATAGACTGGGTGCTTATATCTACAGATGTATTAGTTCCCACACTTCTCTCTCTAACAAAGATTGAAAACTGTTTCAGAGAATACTACATAGTTAGTAATGTAAAGTATATTACAAAACTACGTAATCTTGCTTATATTAATGGGAGTTAATTTATTTCGTAATTAAAATAAATACAGCCTGGAAATGATTATGAAACATTACAACATTTTTTGTCATATTATTTCAAAAGTGGCTGAATTAATAGGTATCAATATAAACAGAATAAATTATTTTGCTTTGAACAATTACTTATTAAGTCTGTAATTCTGTTGTCCTTTTAGCTACAATGTTTCTGACGATGCTAATAAAATTTATTTTGAATATTTATTACTTCGCTCGGTTTTTCTTAACATGAAGCCAAAAATATTGGATCCTTTAAGAATTGTTCAGCAAACCTTAAAGAGGTCGAACTACTTCGAAAATTTCAGTTGTTAACAGCTCCTGATAAAAACCATCTTTTTAATATCCTCGGAAGCATAAAAATGTGTTTAATAGCATTCATTTATGTTCTTCTGTTATGTAAAAAATGGGTGATAGTAATGGAAACATTTTTTCAATGTACGGTTTAACTTTGCTCACAATGAAGATACGTATCAACTTTCATTACTTTGAACATTGTTGGTTACACATTGTTTAAGTCTGTGTCATAACTGTTTGATTAATAGAGTCAAATACAACATTGTTAGATGAAGTGATCTACATTCACATATAAAGTATCTGGATACTACTTTAAATTAACTTAACTTATAGAAATTTCTATATAACGGAGTTTTTTTTCAAACTGCTAGTCATGCAGGCAATTGAACCTTAGTGATTACAGAACTATAATGGTGAGAATTGGTTGTTAAGTAATTGAGAATTGGCCTGAACAACTTAGCAAATAAAATAATGAAGGGAAATAGCATAGCCATAAACATTAAAGCAATATTTACGTAATTGATATTACAAACCTGCTTTGATTATAATGTTGATAAGGCAACACAAGCACTTCTGCACTCTGTCAGATTTCCATAACTATGAACAATTATGATTACCATGAATGTATATAAATAAATTAATGATTTTATAGAAATAATCAAGTAGAGTATGATAATCAAATAACAATACTCCAGTTCTCCAGTTACATGTTCATCCAGTTAGGTGTTATTTCAGTTATAGATTTCTTCAATTATAAGTGATTTCAGTTAGAGATTCCTTCAGTTCGAATTTCCTCCAGTTAGAAGTTATTTCAATTAGAGATTCCTTCAGTTCGAATTTCCTCCAGTTATAAGTTATTTCAGTTGGAGATTCCTTCAGTTAGAATTTCCTCCAATTATAAGTGATTTCAGTTAGAGATTCCCTCAGTTCGAATTTCCTCCAGTTAGAAGTTATTTCAGTTAGAGATTCCTTCAGTTAGAATTTCCTCCAGGTAGAAGTTATTTCAGTTAGAGATTCCTTCAGTTAGAATTTCCTCCAGTTAGAAGTTATTTAAGTTAGAGATTCCTTCAGTTCGAATTTCCTCCAGTTAGAAGTTATTTCAGTTAGAGATTCCTTCAGTTAGAATTTCCTCCAGTTAGAAGTTATTTCAGTTAGAGATTCCTTCAGTTAGAATTTCCTCCAGGTAGAAGTTATTTCAGTTGGAGGTTCCTTAAGTTAGGAATTCCCCCAGTTAAATTTTCTTCCAGTTAGAGGTTCCTTCAATAAATGTCCTGTTCTTCAAGTTTTTTTTTTTTTTAGGTTTTACTATATATTTTAGGTTTTTTTTTTAATATGCTAAAACTAATCAACGCAGAATTGGGCATTATAAAATTCTTTTACAAAACAATCTTTTATAAAAAATTCTTTTATATATTTTTTAAATAGCGACGCGAAACATCCGCCCAACATTTAATGACCCATCCGCCCACCCATACACGTACAGTGTTATTGACCCACCCGCTCACCCATACACGTACGGTGGTATTGAATGTATTGTATTGTAGTGTATTTAAGATACAGACTGGTAAGAAAATCTTTTTAAACACTAAGGATATCCACTCACCCACCCATACACTTACAGTGGTAATGACCCGCCCACCTACCCACCCATACATGAACAGTGATGATGACCCACCCACCCACCCATGCACGTACAATGATGAAGACCACAAACCCACCTATACACGTTCGGTGATGATGACCCACCCACCCACCCATACACGTACAGTGGTGATGAGTATTCCAAAGCTACGTATGGAGGATGAATTATCCAACTAATTAATGAATAACCATGCATATCAATTGTATTTTTACTTATGACCAATAAATATTTAGAAATAAAAGATCAGTCAGATGCATGACAAGGCCATTCATAATATAGTATAGCACTCTTTTATTTATGTGTTATTAATATTTGTTGAACCCCTAGCCAACTACATGGGCCTGCAGGACTGTGTGTGGACGTTATTCAACAAATAAAGTTTCAACTGTTAGCTCGGTTTAATATTCAAACTTCGCATACAAAAAATACTATTGGACTTCCAGCAATTTCAATTGGTCGTCTTCCAGCAAGAAACATATCCCAGCGAAGAATATGAATGCTACTGTACATGTAGGGGGGGGGGCGGATCGGTCAACACCATTTCTTTCGTCACATCTGTATGGCGTACAGTGGTATTGACCCACCCACCCACCCCTACACGTACAGTGGTACACCCCTCCTGCCCACCCCTACACGTACAGTGGTACGCCCCACCTGCCCACGCCTACACGTACAGTGGTACGCCCCACCTGCCCACGCCAACACTGATTATTTTGTTACTGTTTTACTGTACATCATACTGACACTGTCTGCAGTGGACATCTTTCTTCAGATTGTAAGGAATGTATACAGGAAGTAACCTTCGTTGGAAGCTATACGGTCCGTTGTTACTTAAAAATAAAGGTCTGTGTACTTATTTTAACAGTTAAATAACTGTTAGACTACAATATTTTAAAAATATAATAGTAGTTTTGTCTGTTATCTGTTATTTGTTATGTTATTTAGCTATTTTAGAAATGTGTTACTTTCACATCTCTACACCATATGGTTGTGTACCTTTAGTACACCCACAGAGCACAGAATTAGGATCCTTATTCTGTGCTCTGTGGTTACACCAGAGAATCAAATTCGAGCCTTATGTAACTCTCAGTCGGCATTGTTCTACGTTAACATTTAACTGAAAAACGACAGCATCATTTTCGACTGACGATTTCTCTTACTTAATGACTAGTTAAGATTAAAAGCTGTTTGGAGCCTTATAACTCACCCTTGGACTCGACCTCGTAGTATTCAAATTAATCATGATATTCCTAATGACGTTGATTTGCTTTGATCACGTCATCGATTTGTTATTCATTTACCATTGTTCTTGATATCAGTTAGCTGTTTCAGACATTTTTCAGCAATTCTGATTACTAACATTTTTTTATTTTGTCATATAGTAACAGGTATGAGCAGTAGTATATAAGTCACGTTACTAATAAAGTGGCATACTATGAAATATAATTCTAAAGACACTAAAACTAAATAACATTAACAAATAAACTTACTTCAAGTGTATCATGGAAAACGATTTCTTCTATCGAACTATTGTCCACGTATACGATCGGACATTCTTTTCCATTCTTCACATAAATCAAGCTGGCTTTGCGGTTTTAAGTTTGTGGAATTTCTGTAACGTAATATAAATACATAACAAACACCACACAAAAAGTCTCAAAGCTATAACACCGTTCTACTAAACACAGTAATACAAAATAAACTTTTTATGGCACTAATACTAGAAAAGTCAACACAGGTTAACCTAAAAAACTTACTTTTTGTATCTTGTTACCCAATTTGTAGAAAAAAACCAATGTATATAAGTTGTAATTAAATATGATGTTTATATTCATATTGCCAATTCAATTAATTATAGTAAAGTACGTTTTATGTAATGTGTTGTTGTAGTTCATAATTGAAAAAATGTATAATCCATGTAAATTATTATACAAGCAAACATATTACGAAAGTATTAAAAATAGAAAAATCAATGATTACTTACAACAATACGTTTTCATAGTTGTACATAAGTTCTTGGTAAGAACCCACAAGTAGGAACATCCAGTGTCAAAATTAACGTTGAAAGGCTGTCTAAGAGTTCCACCCAAACACAATTAATTATAATATAACTGTACGCATATTAAAAAAAAATAGTTTGCAATTTGCTTATCTAGGTCCCTTAAAAATATACAATTCAGACATTCATATATCTCACTCATTCGAATCTCTCCCCTTTTGCTCTTGGTTTGTCATCCACACACGTACAATATTTATGACCCTCCCACCCATCCATACATATACAATGATGATGACCCTGCCACCCACCCATACACGTACAATGCTTATAGCCCTCTCACCCACCCACATACTTACGGTGGTGATGACACTCCAACCTACCCACACACGTCCAATGGTAAAGTACAGTAACACCGAGCTTATATGGGTGGGCGTGTGTCCAGTCCCACCATACTTGTATGGGTGGGCGGGTGGGTCAGTACCACCGTGCTTGTATGGGTGGGCGGGTGGGTTAGTACCACCGTGCTTGTATGGGTGGGCGGGTGGGTCAATGGGCCTGTATTAGAATGACTGAAAAAGTTAACTGTTTATTAAAATTGAATTCATGAAATTAAATTAATGTTTGTTGATTTTAGAAGTAATGTAATATTAATTTGCAGAAAAGTAGGTTAAACTGAAATTATCAGTTATACTTATTATTTATATTGTATATATATAATTTTCGTTATGCTCTCGATCAGAGGAGTTCTAACGTATAATGTAGGAGATGTATACTGGTTTAGTAAATAACGTCAGACAACGGCAGCACCTCGCAAAACCCCAAACTTCAAGTAAAAAAGTGTGCAATTTAAGAACCATTGGTCGTTATTCATTATTACTGTATTATATATATATATATATATATATATATATATATATATATATATATATATATATATATATATATATATATATCGTAAATATAATTAACGATATTGATTATTGAACGGTTTTTTGTTACTGTTCCATTCTAGATTTACGAATAGCATCAAAAATAATCTGCTGGTTGAACCTAAATTATTAAATATCAATAGATGTACCTATTGGCTAACTGCTTACACTCGTCAATGAATACAAACTCTATAGAGTTTGTATTCATTGCACTCGCACATTAAATTTCCAATAATATATAATAGCTCTTTAAAAAATGTAATTGTTCAAACTTCTAAACTAGAAAGTGTATGCTAATGGTCTGCTCTTCAAGTGTTAAGGAAACAGAATTATCTTTAGAGTTGAAAGTGATGTTAGACTGTGTGATATCGTGAGAGTGGATGGGAAATTTTGCATTAGGGTCAAAATTTAGAGTGGACCTGTATTATATGTATAACCCACTTGGAGGTTAAGTATTACTTTTTTTAATATTTTCGGGGTTATTGGAGCATAGAACCCATATTATTTGCCCTTTTCCAAGTGTGATGGTATATTTGGATTCAGGTGAAAAGTACCTTTAGTTACGCCACTTCAGAGGTTCAAGTAGATTTTTCAGACATTTAGATTTTAAAAAATCGTCACTTACGCGCCTCCAAACTTTTTAGTTTTAGGCTGAAATTAATATATCACATATGCATTTGCTATATTTACGCACATGCCAAGTTTTAACACTTGTACAAGAAAGCTTTCAGACCTGGGTGACAAAACTACTTTCATGCAGTTTTCATTTAAGAAATTCATTGTAACAATTATGGGACCAGAAAGTTTGCAATCTTTACTCATTATGTGGGGCGGAACCTCCCAATCAAATTTAGAAAGAGTGTTGGTTTTCCAAAAAAAAGGGCTATAAGAATGCTTTCTGAACCACAACCACAGGAATCCTGTCGGACCTTCTTCAAAGACCTTCAAATTATGACAGAGATTAGCCTCTATATGCCCTTCAACGAAACAGGAACGTCCACAACCACAACACGAGTGTCTCTTGACTCCAGTTATATGATGATATCGTAAAACAAGTTCAAAGAATAAATAATATCTTTATTACTTGATATTTGCTATCATGCCATTATGTCAACATGTGATAACATTGATAAAGTATAACTAGTACATTTACTATCAACTATGCTTTTACTACTAGTTGTATGTGTGGATTACTAACACCTTTATATTATGTGTTGACTTATTCACAATATTATTTATTGTATTTACCATGTAGTTGAAAGTACTCATTATATATATTGTATTTAATGTATATAATGAGTATATATTGTTCCATTTTATCCTCATTACGTGTGCAATATTTTATGATCCTCCGTAGTATGTCCAGAAGTTAATTATTTTATTACATGTTGCAGTATTTGACTTTGTTTGGCTGTTTTATATATACAGTCCTAGGTTTTACAAGACTTGTTCACGAGGCTAAGAAACTGTCTGCTAGGCCATGAATATATCTTTTTTGACTAATGACGACGTTTGGTCTTTATTTGGGATACAAGAGTCCAAAATACTGTATATGTTTGAACTATAATTTAAGAATAACGTCCCATAAGTTTTATAAGGTATATTATTACTTGTTGAAAATGGTCACAATACACACCTTATATGTCTTATATATGTCCTCCTTAACATTCAACCTTTAAGAGTTTCAGAGGGACTCCAAGTCCTAACTTCACCTGGTAAAATAAGATCTCTATTAACTTTATATCTTAATATAAAGACAGTAGTTATATTAAGATATAACTTAATTAATAACAGTTAATATATAAGGATCTTATATTATTAACTTATAAGAGTTTTACAATGGTATTGATCCACCTACACATCCTTGCACGTACTGTGATGTTTACGCTCGTATCAGTTTACTGTAGGTGGTGGAATTAAGTTGGTGGATTACCAGGTTTTCATTAAATATAATAATTTGCAATTTTTTTTGCAATAATTTGTAGTTTTTTATCAGTTATTTGTACCATTATATCAATAATATCTTTAACGATAATTTTCCAATTCTTTAATCAAATACCCGACACTTCATCAGTCGAATGCCCGCTCAAATAATACTGCTTAGGAAGGTTAACCAGTCTCCATTTCTGATAGGGTGGCTAGCTAAGAGGATGTTAGTAAATATTGCAAAAACTAAACTTTGAGAGTCTACTGGAATAAAGCAGTTCTGGAACAACTGCACTTAGGCGAAATGAGTGCAATATTACATTGCATTTATTTAATTTAATGGCTTTATTATCTTCCTAAGGCTGTCCTCAAACACCACGAGAGTCAAGCTCTTATGGCATTTTACTTTAGCGATTAATAATATAACCACTTAAATCTGTAGGTAACTCGGGTTTTGAGATAAATAAATACACGTGTTATGAGCTTTATGCGTTACAATATTCAAGTACATTTTTAATATACACACAAGGTCATTTATTTACATTGAATATAAATACTACATCCACAGTCACTGATTTACGACAGAAACATCATATTTATTACTGTCAACCGCACGAAAATAGTCCGATGAAATTTGAGGCAGTGTTGCCATATCATTTGTGATCTCCGCCATTTTCCTATGTGATGTAGATATGTTTATTTACTAGTTTGTGATCGTTTATAAACATCCGATTGGTCCATAGCTATAAGCTACAAATCAAACAGCTCAGTCAAACAATATCAAAATATTTACTAAAACAAATAAAAATAATTTATACTTATTAAATCACTAAATGTTTAGACCTATCTATAATTTTCCGTGATCTATAATATACCAAAAACTGTTGGGCCCGGGTTGAAATGGGAGGATTCAAACACACTATCCAACATCAGACTATTTTTATGTGACCTACTTTAATAATTACGTATTTTCTTATGACATGAATTAATCCTCGACACTGAGGCTTCTTAAATAATTGCAGTATATGTTTACTATTTACTTCCAACGTATCGTTATGACGAAAAAAGGCTGATTCTTCTTACTGATATTATTGAGCCACCCACTCACCTATATGCGTACGGTGGTAATGACCCTTCCACCCACCCATACACATACAGTGGTGATGGCCCTCTCACCTATCCATACACGTACAGTCGTATTGACCCACCCTCCCACACATACACGTACGGTGGTAATGACTCTTCCACCCACCCATACACATACAGTGGTAAAGGCCCTCTCACCTATCCATACACGTATAGGAACTGTATGGATCGGTTCCTGTACGTGTGTGACTACAGATTGGATAATTTATATTATTATTTTGTATTGGTGGGTGGGTGGGTCGATACTACTGCGTTGCATGTAAATTAATTGAAGGTCTATTCTCAATATTCATTGATATCATTTTTAAGTCAGATTTTAACGAATCTATACTTATACTTAAGTATTTTTCTTAGGGTTAATTTATAATAGTTCAGATACCAAACTTACATTTGTTGTGTATTTAATTAATTGTTAACACTGTACGGTCGCTGCCTCTGGATTGTTGATTTATATTATATGTGGCTTTTCAACCCTCGAATACTTGCAGCATTATTTTTTCGTTATAACAAAACAACAAATTCATGTTTAATATCAGCCACTAGGTATTTTCTGCTTCATCATCATGACAGTTTGGCTTGATGTCTAGTAAGAATACCTGTATTTCCATTTATCTGAAGACAACATTTGTGATGAGAGGGACAGGTCATGGAATTACAATAATATGTAAATAGTCAGTAAAAAAAGTTGAACATACTTGTAGGTTAAATATAAAAAGTATAAATATAAAATTAGGTACTCTAGTTATTTAATGTTTATTAACAAATGAAAACTAAACTTGTCAGTTTTATAAATATATTGTTTACGAAAAATCGTCATTTATCTCTTCTTTCGTCGTCTTCTGATTAAAAATGAAAGCGCTTAATACATACAAAATTCCTGCAATATATTGTTCTATGTATATTTAATAATTTTCATCTCTGCACAAAATATATATAGTACAAAATTGTCATCTCTTTTAATCTATACTGCAGACTCACAGGGTACCTCTTAAAGGGTTTCAGTTCTTGGCAACACAAGACTCTCAACATCAGAGACAGTGATAGAGAGTCGATCCACACAAATAAACCTCTTAATAAATTAATCGCTAAATCCTTTAGCACTTCAGGTATTTTCACGAGTTAACAAAAAAAAACTTATCAGCTCACTTTTTTAAATGTAATCTAAGTGGGTAAATAAGATTGAGCATATATTGAGTGTTACAGCCTATTTGAATATTTAATTAAGACTTCAACAAAATGAAAAGTAGTGAATTTTTTTTACCACGCAAAAAAAAACCTAAATGAAATGAGGAAAAAGATATGAAATTGTTTAGTATTAAATTGGATCGTGGAAAGTGTTAAAAATATAACTTTAATTGAATTAAATTTGTACTTTTAAGGACTCTTTTTCATTGTGGAGGTTCTTTAGTTAGTACCTCCACAACACAGCATCTAATATACACTGTATTACTTAAATTATAATCGAGGAAAGAATAAATATAAGCTTTTGTCAATTACACGCCTTATCAATGAACTTGTCGGTATTATTTAGACGCATTTGTGTTCCATGAATGTATTGTTTAACTGTCACCTAACTACTTGCAACAGTTATTTATAAAAAACTGTATTATATTTGTTGCATATAATTTCAATATTTATTTATAAAAACGTTTATGGAATTATTTGCGTAAACAAATAATTAACTTTCATTAATAAGCAGTTTCAAAAGGTAAACATTATGTATCACATTACTTTAAATGCTCATACGAGCCCCTGATCTTTTACAATGGTTCAAAATATATGATAACTATTTGAACAAACGTTGTATTCATTTACGCATAAATGTCAAAAGCATGTGTTGCATATAATACATGTATATTCATTAAAAGTATCAAATATTTTTTAAAATTAAAAAAGGAATTAAGAAGTTACATATGTCAGTAAGTATTGTTTCCCATCAAAATTGCAGTAAAGATTATGCATAAAATAGTAAATATAAGAAAATGTTTCCTAAAACTATGATTTTTTGTATAGCCTTTACAAATTATATTCGGAACTTTTCCATTAATTCATAACCATTATTCGTTATTTTCGTTATTCCACTAAAACTACTTTTTTTATCGCAATTGTGGTTAGGTCAGATTAGGATAGGTGTCATAACTAGAGTCTACATTTTTCGGTGATAACCGTGTCAAGGTACTATCTACAATAATTACAAGATAACCAGACGTTTCTCAAATACTGTGATTTCACATCCTCAGTGGTTCCTCTGGGACTGAGGATGCCTCAGAGAAACCACTGAAGATGCCACATCACAGCATGGGCGACGCGTCTGGTTATCTTGGATATATTGTAGATAGTACATTAGGTCAGATTAGTTTAGGTCTGATCCATCTTTGGATAAAATGTAGATTTTAGTTAGGTCAGATTAGTTTAGGTTAGGTGGCTACTAAATTTGATCACAAACTGGTAAATCCAATGATTGACTTACCGCCGGATGTAAGTCTTCGTGTGTAAGTTCTTAGAAAGTGATTAAGTAAGGCCAGCAATATCGTATTCCTAGTGGATGAGGAATACCACAGCGGACTAAATTTACTGGGGAACAGTTTTTAGAATAATTGAATATTTATCAAGCAGTAGTGAATTAACGTAAACAAAAAAAGTAGTGGTATTGAATTAACGGGAAAGATCCTTATATTCTTCCATTATGCAATTAACATTGTTTGAAATGGGGTAATATACAGGTATCTCAAGAGTACAGACGCTTTTTCAGAAAAATAAAATGACAGACCTGCTTATGAATATCATTAACTATTTGATGTGGCAATTTCAAAGATATTACCAGCATTAAAATAATGCTAATATTAGAGAAAGTTTATTACTGTATAATTACTTGCTAAAATCTAAAGGAGACGAGGCAATTATAGTTAAATAAATTCTTAATACACTTTATGATCAGAGGTTAATTGTATTTATATACTAACAAATTAAACTGCGAAATATTAAATATAATGTAAAATTATTACTTCATTTTATAGTGTTTTTGTGCCGAAGATTTTTTTCAATATTTAACTATTAAAAGTGGAAACTAATTCACCTATATTCATCCTTATCTTAAGATAAAATTCAAACTCATGAAAACACTTGAATTAAGCTTAAATCAGTGTTAATTACATTTTTAAGTATTATAAAATCTTTACTGCACCAATGGAAAGTAAATTAATTATCCTTGAAACATATTTAATACAATAGTGAACAAATACTTGTTTCGAAATGAGTAAAAAGTGGAATCTCCAAACATTAAGAAAAAAATTTCTAATTAAGATTAGGATATTCAGTCGGTAGCATTTAAACAATGTTTGTTAAACTATTTTCAATTTAGGTTTTTGTATGGCATAAGTGCTCAGATTAATAATGCTGTAATGATTTAAAATAGGAATGAATGTTTCAAAATAAGTCATTATGTTGCTGTTATCACATACAAAAACGTAAATCAACGTAGTCGTATTCATTTGTTAAAAATCAATGGTGAAGACAGTTAGATTGTTGAAATATCGTGTAACGTGTGTTCTGACAATAAAGTTAAACAAGTTTACTAAGAGCTTAGTCCCTTTAAGATAAAAAAACCTTCACTTATTCAAAGGGTGGATGAACTATAATATGATTGTTCATTAGTATTTTTCTAGTAAGTTTTATAATCATTTAGCAATGATTTTGTTCATAAAAACACTTCTCATCTTGATTTGAGAGTTAATTAAAGAATTTAAGAAAATAAGGATTATCTATTTTTTACTGTTCATTATTTATTTAATTTATTAATCTTTTATCTTATTATTATATTATACAATTATTTATATTTATGAAATAAGTATAAATGTATCTGTATGAATCTGTTTTCTGTCTATAGAGCATAAGAATCCAATTAAGTTAACAATAGTTAAGTGTCAAAACAATATGTGATATTATTGCTTACTTTTTCTGTAACCAAAACTTTAACATGATGATGTATCTTTTTGAACACAATTATATAGTTGTTTGTGTATTTATTATTACTAATCAATATAATTGTCAATAGTACAATAAAAATTGATTTAAATTAGAATTATATAAGTTACTATGTCGTATTTTTATGAAACATAAGTAAAAACTTGTTTAAAAATATTAATAAACATACAAAAAACGTATTCACATCATACGGGAGAATTTCGTTTATACATAGAGCATTATTTTATTGACCTTTAAGGTTTAATATATGAACTGTATAAAGCTTAAATAATTTATATATATGCTCATAGAGTATGGTCAGTAACTTCAATTTTGTTAAATCGCTCCTGTAAAAAAGATTCAAGTAAATTCTAAAAAGATGTTGAAGACTAAAATTGTTTAACAGCCCCTGACAAACAACCACCTTCTTAATATTCCACAGAGCAATAAAACATGTTTACTGGCATCCATTTAATATCTCCTGTGACATTAAGAGGGTAATAATAACTGAAGCTATTTGCAGCTGAAATTACTTGAAAACTGTTTACTTAAAAAAAAAATGATAGTCCATGAGATGATTTTTGTAATAATAGTCAAACAATGTATGTCTATAGTAACATGTTTCGATTCGTTTGTTAAACAGCTATAATATTTCAACGAGTTTTCTAATATGAATAAAATCAGTACTATATTAATTGTTTATAAAATTGTATTTGGAACAAATTATGCACATAGATTCTTAGATTAGATGTGAGACTCTAACATATACATTTTGGCGAATATGAATGACTACATGAGTGAAAGATGAGTGTAGATGACCTTGTGTAGTCTGGTTACTGAGTTCGACTATTCCTCAGGAAGGGCCATTTATTAATATCCCAATAGCCAGGGCAACTAGGGGATGTACAGATTTACGTGGAATCCAAACCACGTAGTGATGGTTTTAATTTCAGCTAATTGACAAGTCTGATACTCGGTTCTCTCCGCTATGGCCTATACAACATCTGGACACTTATTAGACCAGCCAACATGGACACCCCAGACTTCTCTAGTAGTGCCCACGCTGAAAGCAATCATTGAGTGGACGCCATGTTGGTATTAAGAGGACCGAGCATGAATTCTATCAACTACAATCTCCATAACACTTTGTACCCAAGTAGCTGGATTACAGCACTGCGCCACCAGTGCCAACATAGCAATAAAACTATTAATGTTATCATTGCATTCATTAATAACAAAATACTCTTTTCTTATTTTAATTTTAATCCATAAACATAGATAGCTGTCAAAAAATGTTGCTAATATACGTGATTCTGATAAAATTGTTTCTACTCAACTTCATAAAAAAAACTGTCGCTTAAATTTAATTCTGAGTTCACTCCTTGTAATATCAATAACTATAGATAGTTAATAACCATCGCATTTTTTTAACATAGCACATTTTAAATTCCAGATTAATGTCCTTTTTTAATTTTGTCTTTAGGATTTATCAGATTGTTTTTTAATTTTTTTGCAGTTTTTAATAAAGGAATGAATGGTTTTAGATAATTTTTTGTTGGAGGTAAAACTTGTACAGTAATTTTCTTCTTTTTCTTTTATTTCTAATCATGTAGTTTTTGATTAATTAACCTTTTTCTTAGTAGATCTATTTAATATACTATCAAATTATATTGATAAAAAATCAAGTCAAGTTTTTGAGAATTTGGGCTTCTTGTAATTAAAATATCTAAAAACGCTAATCTAGAATTGAATTCAAATTCGTAAGTAAATTTTTCTTTAGGTTAAATAGAGTTTAACATGTAAAATTGATATACAAATTACCGTGGGAATTAAAATAAAATTGATTAAGAAGGTTACTAAAATTATGATTTGTGTTAAACATTGTAAATATATCATCGAAATATCCATACCAATATTGAGGAATGGTATTTCAAGTTTGACAAACGTAGTGTTTGTAATAGTATAAAATGCACTATGAAGACGATATTTTATTTAACAATATACAATGCCAAAAATGCAATAAGCCGCGTGTGTGAAAATCCCCGAAATACGAATGCCTGATATTCACTTGACAATTGCTGGCGACATATTGAATTTCGAGATTGCAACCCCCCATAACTTGTCCCTCGAGCCGAGTTACAACTTGGAGACCTCTCGGATGTCATATTATTGCATATATGTTAAGGTTTAAATATGATGTTATTGTATTCAAAACATTATTCTTAGAAGTGTTAAGGTAAACTATATTTATGTAAATTTGAAGTTATATTATTTTTATAATTAAGTGTCCTTCATTTTAATACTAACCCTAAAAATGTTCAAACAGCCACTGATTAATGTGATATTCTCAAATTTACGTTTATACCAAACGGGTAACTTTGTTTCGATCAATAGGTGTAGAAATATTATCACAACAAAATATTTAAAATGTATATATTTTTAATAGATTTAATATACTCTTACTATGGAAAAGAGATTAAATAAATTTATTTGCACATCTAATAACAGTCTATCGATACATTTGACACAGGGATTAAGTGTCGTGTTGTTGAGGGTTAAATGTTTATGTTTTACAAAACTTATTAAAAGAAGCACAAGAAAAAACTTTCCATGTTAATTATCACTAAAATGTTTGAATACTCATAAAAAAATTCAACATGGTAAAACATAATCATAAAAAAGAAAATTAATTATACATTTTGAACATTCCTTTATTTATTGTTGATTAGGTAACAAATGTTAGTAACATTAAAAATTTTCAAATAATACTTAACTATTAACAAATTACGATTAATTACAAAGAGACTTAATTATACCATTAATATATATATCTTCTTCTTCTTCTTCTTTGTCTTTGCCTTTTCCCACGTCACGTAGGGTCGGCATTACAACTCCGGATCCTCCTCCTCCACAGCTGTCTATCCAGGGCTTCTTCCTTCCTCCATCCCTTTTCCCTCAAGTCACATGACACCTTGTCCTTCCATCTCATTTCTGGTCTCCCTCTCTTCCTCCGCCCCTCGACCTCCAAGTCTCCAACCCTTCTCCCCACATAGTTCTCCCCTCTTCTACGTATGTGCCCATACCACCTCAGTCTACCTTCTTGAATTTTCTTCCCTAAGGGTCCCACTCCAACTGTTCCTCTGATGTAATCATTTTTTATTCTATCCTTCCTTGTAACTCCACTCATCCACCTCAGCATTCTCATTTCCGCCACTTCCATCCTTCTCTCTTGCGCCTTCTTTATCGGCCAAGTCTCTGCACTATACAGCATTGCAGGCCTCACCACAGATTTATACAACTTTCCTTTCCTCCTGGCGCCAACCCTCCTATCACACAACACTCCACTCATTTTCTTCCAATTCATCCATCCACTATTAATCCTATGCTGTATTTCCGCCTCCAGTCCTCCATCACTCTGGATGTACGAACCCAGGTATTTGAACTTCCCTACCCGTGGCAGCTCTTCCCCTTGTATGTCCACCCTTAGCCCCTGTGTTTCTTCCATACTCATGTATTCCGTTTTCGCTCTGCTGATCCTCATTCCTCTTTCTTCCAACACCTTCCTCCACTCTTCCAGTCTCACTTGAAGTATCTCCTGGGTTCTCTCACAGATCACCACATCATCTGCAAACATCATGCTCCATGGCGCTTCTCTCTTTACTCCATTTACCATACAGTCCATTACCAGGTCAAAGAGGTACGGACTGAGAACTGACCCTTGGTGTAGCCCTACTCTCACTGGGAAGTCTTTAGTGGTACCCACACTGGTCCTTACTTGCGTCATTACTCCTTCATACATCCCCTTTACCACTCTCACATACTTCTCGGGTATGCCTTTACATCTCATACTTCTCCATACCTCCTGCCTGGGCACTCTATCATAAGCCTTTTCTAAGTCAATAAAAGTCATATGAAGGTTAGCCCGCACCTCTCTGTGCCTTTCCATCAATTGTCGCAGTGCAAATATTGCGTCCGTTGTTCCCCTTCCTGGCATAAATCCAAACTGTTCTTCACACACTTCACTCTCCACACGCAATCTACCCTCAATGATCCTCTCCCATATCTTCATTGTGTGGGACATCAACTTTATCCCTCTATAATTTCCACAATCTTGGATATCGCCTTTTCCCTTGTATATGGGAATAAGTATACTCTTTGTCCACTCATGTGGTATTTTTTCCCTTTGCCAAATCTTCCTCATCAGATCCCAAAGCACATCAATGCCCCGTTCACCCAGACACTTCCATGCTTCCACTGGTATTACAAATATATATATTGCATCGAGGAAATAAGAAAATTCTATTTGGTATCACACTCAGTATACATATCGTGAATCACTGTTCAGTGTTGGCACACTGTTGTTTGTCGCCATACATGTGACACTAAGTATTGACTTTCACTTACTTTTATATGCATACGAGTAAATAGTATCCTCAGTGAAATATGCCTTTATTTTATTTATATATCCAAATACCACTCACTCACTGATCACGAAATATATAAAAACCACCGAATGGATTTCCATGAAATTTTAAAGGAAGTATCGGAAGGAAGGGTCGCTTTAGTATCAGAGGAACCCACCAAGAACGGAATTTTCAAAATTCCATTCCTAACATTCCTAAGGAGTACAAACAGCTCCTCAAAATTTCTTTGTTTTTCATAATAATAACATTAGATTGATTTTAGTAAATTATTAACAGCTGTTTTATAAGCAAATAAACATGTTTATTTTATATATTTGACATTACCCTATTGATGCATTAAGAGTTTAATCTTCAGCTGTTAAAAAACACAAATGAAATAAACATGTTTTAAATATGCTAAGTAATAAATAGGTAACAACGGAAGTAGTGAATGTGAAATACTGTAAAAATATTTAATGCTGTGATTTTAAGCTATACAGATAATCTAATATTTTTGCAGTCGCACGCCGAGGCCGAAGGCCGAGGTGTATCGAGCCAAGCGAGAGTCGGAGTTGGCACGATAAAGCGTGCAGGTGTGTCCCTTAGTTGTGATTAATAAAAGATAGTAAAATGTATTAACGGAGTACCAAAATTCTATTTTTGTAAAAGTAAATAACATTTTAATTAAATTTTCTTGTAGAATACAAAAAATGGATTTTGCAGTCCGTACAAAATGTGTAAATAGATCTTCAAGATACCATATTTTTTCGTTATATTTAACTACTATTTTATTTACAAAATACTTAATTTAAATGTTTAATTGTGTTTAATAACTAATATTTACATAGGGCTATATTGGAACTAATATTCACATTTCATTAACTTTAGAACTTTATATTTCAAATGTTATCTACAATATATCAAATATTGTAATAAATTCAAGCTAAACTAATTTACTTCAACTGCTAAAAAGCAGGTAATATCTGAGAGAAATATCAAAAGGCCACATAAATATTATACAGGTCATAAATTAGTGCATTTCTTTACTAAAAATTAAAAGTATGACAAAAAAGAACTGCGCAATCCAAGCCGCTTTAAACTATCGATCATTAATCAGGGGACAGTCTATTTTGCCACATAGTAATGCCTAGATCAGTTACAAAAATTTAAAAAAGTTCACTATATTTCCGTTAATTATTACAATTTAAAACATTCCATTCCTAAAAACAAACATTTGTAATTTTAGAGAACAAATTAAATTATGAAGAACAGCTCTTCAAAATTTATTCACAAATCCCGTTTATTTATCAGAAGTGGCATTGTTTTCCAGCTATATTTGTCATGCTTTATCGTTCCAGAAACATTTCAATGGCGGCCATTCCATGTAATAGCAACATTAAATGTTTAACGACATTCATAAGCAGGTTTGTCACCTTTACTGTGGTCGTTTCTCTTCTGTACTTTTGTCCTCTCGAGATAAATGTAAATTGTTCCATTCAAGACCCTATTAAATACGGAAGGGTTTAATTTTTGTAAGTACAAGATCTCTTTTTTTTATTTTTTATCCTTCTTCCAAAATCGCTAGATATATTTTAACCTAGTAGAATGTCCGGTGAGAAGGTGGAGAAATATTACTTAATTTAAAAACGTACACTGTACCATTGATGAATTAGGATAGTTTATTAAATATTCTTTAAAGAATATACGTTTATAAGGTTTTTTTACAACGAAAATAATCTGATTTGTAGTTTTTGCCTATTTGTGAGGTTTTCAACTTATACATATTTTATCTACATTTAATGTTTTAAAAAGTTTTAACCATTATAGTATATACTATGTATAACATATATATGGCTCTAATCAAATAAAACAAGAGGACACAATCGTTTAGTACAAGAAGAAATACAGAAATACAAATGCTACAAAATGCTTTAAAAGGAAATTTTAATATGATAAGTGTATGAATTATTTCTTTTGTGATTATTTGATTTTTTTCATGTAAATAGTACATTAAATTAAAGAAATCTCTAATATAATAGACATACAATATTTTTATGTAGGTCTACTATATTACAATATATAGCAAAAAATTTCTGAAAGGATAATTATTTGTGTACTGACCACAGTAACAACTGACGAAGATAGTATATGAAAATTCTGCTAACAGGGAAAGTATATAAATAAAGATATTCTTATTTACCAAATATGTCTTTAGCAACCCTAAATTCAATCTTTCATATATGGGAGGAATATTTTAATGATGTTACTTTTATTGAAATGTTACACTTATGGTATTTGTTATGATTTCATTAAAATATAATCACAATTTATTTATTTAAGAGTAAATTGATAAGGTCGTTTTGGATTAAGGTTTAGAGATCCAAACAAACATCCCAACAGATTTCAAATGATAGCAAATGAAGAACTACATAAAAAGCCTCTTCGTGTATCTTTTTCCAGATTTGAATTTTGTGTGGTGTTAGTTCCTTCCAGGACACTAACACGTCAGCCAGTAATACCTGCTTTCACATAAAACGACTTCTTAACCCCTTCCACAATCCAAAGACATATGAAATTTTGGAGCATTTACAAATAACATTAAGCAGATAGTCTAGTGCTGAACATGCAACAAAGGAAAAGTTTTACATCTCTACCTTTCATCTAGTCTTAAATTCACCGAAGATTAAAATGTTAAATTAAATCTAAGCCAACCATTCATGTTGGCTTAAAATGGTTAACTCAGCATGGTGCCATATAAACAAAACAGTATTCCGTTCATGTACTATTTTACTGTTCGATTCAAAATTCAAATGTCACAAATTGTATTACAGTTCATCTGTGCGTTTGTAGCTTAAATGTAACTATTTCAAACATGGTGAGAGAATCGAAACATGTAACAGTTATGCTTTTATCGTGGGTTTAAGGACCATTGCGAACATATCTGTATATAGCGAACTACTAAAAGGCTTCTTGTCAACAAAAGGCCACTGTCAATAAAGACTTGAGAAAAAAATTTAATTGTATGAAACTGAACTATTTTGGTAAAGGGGATTTATTTGTGTGGATCGACTCCGTCACTGTCTTTGTTGTTTGAGGTCTCATAATAACTATGTATCGAAGAATTAGAACGGACACTAAGGTATATTTCTGTTTAAATCTCATTACTTATACTAATTTTTAGAAGTGACATTTTAATTTAGAATTATATGTAAAATTTATAATTTGATAAGTATATCCTTTAGCATTTACTATAAAAATTGTATGTCTGTTCATAAAACAAAATAGTGAATAAAAGACACAATTAAGTGTTTTACTTTATCGTTGAAATTTAATCTAAACCGATAAGAAGTTCACTAACAAAAAGTTTATTTATGTTATTTTAAACTTCTTACTCACTAACTAGTAATTGAAATAACGTAGTACTCAGTGTGTATTAAGTAAAAGAAACTGGAAATAATGAACCCTATTTAAACTATTGTTGATTTTTTTAACAAAAAAATAATTAAACATGTCCTATAAGACTTGTTTAAGCTAATAGTTGCGTGAGAGATTGTCAGAATGTATTAAATGATTCAACCACATAGTATTACTCCTGTTTTACTTTCAGTTCAATCTTTACTGACGTAATTATAATCTTCCCACAGTATATGTTGAGGCGAACGTTTTTGTAAATTAATAAAATAATATACAATAAGTAATAAATCAGGAACCATACTTTACAATAAATTAATATATATTGTTTATCGTTTCAAAATAAGTGATCTTGCGCTTATTTTAAATATAAATTACATTTGAATCGGTTAATGTATTTTTTTTTCTAACATTCCATATTTCTAACATGTAATTATGGAATGTGGGCGAGCCGGTGGCCGAGTGGTCTAAGGCGTCAGGACTTTGAGCTTGGGTTAGAGATAGCGCTGGTTCGAATCCGGCCTAGACTGGAAGATTTATCAGTAATATTCACCTTATACTGTACAGGTTCGCCCCCTTACTCTGTCTGAATAAATTCTTCGCACAGATCAATGGTCTATGGGGAATGGTCAGAGTAAGTTTAAGGAGGAGATCGGCCTCTCCTTAAAAAAAAAAAAAAAAAAAAAAAAAAAAAAAAAAAAAAAACATAATTCATAATTTAAATTTAAAAGGAACTTCACAAAAAAAGAACTATACATCAACCAAAAAAAAAAAGTTAAAATAATGTTAACCCTGCCTGGAACGGAAAGCCTAGTAAAAGTTACATTGTTAGAAAGCCGTAGTAAATTTTACGATTTTTTGTTTGAGTGAAAAAATTTTTAGGTATTTTTAAATACAAAAACCATTTCATTCTGAATATACAGTACGTGGTTTTTAATTTTGCGACTTGAAAGAATATTTTTTAAATACATTTAAAATTAAAAACATGTTTTTTTACAATATTCAAAATATTATTTCTAAGTTACCAAAATTCATAATTAAGCTTGTAACATATAAAGAAAATGTGCAAATTGTATTAGAAAAAGTTTGATATAGTAAGGTAGAGCACTTACAAAGATGTTATAAGGTAACTTATTCCTATTAGCTTGTCTATTTTTGAGTTTCGTAAAGCCATAGTTAGAGCAAATTAAAAGTTACGAGAATTAGAAATATATTAAAATACAATAAGGTAATAAAATATTAGCAGTGAAACATTTAATTTTTGTACAAATTAAAAGAAAAACTTTTATAATATAGTAAGTACAAAAAGTTACTTTAATGGAAGCTGTAGGAAAAGTTACGAAAATATATCCTTACACGTATAGTACAGTAGAAAGCTTTTACGAAATTTATTTGCATGACTGGCCTTGATTATTTGAAGAAAACAGACAGTGAAAAGGGCGGTAAAATCTGCGCAAAAACAAACTTGTAATGTACTAAAACAAACCACGCTTGTAAAAATTACGACGGCTTTCCGTTCCAAGGTTAAAACTATTAATTATATAAATATCTATACAAAATGTTTGAAGGTTAAGAATCTAATCCGAATTGTTTCGATATTTATTTTATTTTAATTTATACACCACAACGTTATACAGTGTACTAAATTAACTAAGTTTATGTAGTTTTATATTTTTAGATGCTATGAAGATGGGGTTATTCCCGAAATGTATACATTGCAATAAAACTGAAATGAATTGTGCAAATAAGGCAGTAAGTTATTTATATAATTAATTTTACACAATTCAGAGCTACATATTGAAAAATAAAAAAATGAAATATTAAAACTATTGATTCATTTTTAAACACCCAAATAAAGAAAAGGTTTATTTCCAAACTTACTCAGAAGCAATGAGGAAAAACGTTTCTCGTTTTTAATCTGGCAAAAATTACGAACCAAAAATTGGCAAAAATTGGAAAATAAGTCAATTATAAGCTCCAAGAAATTCTATAAGTTTACATTTACTAACAAATATTGGATTTGTAAGCAAAATCATGTTACTATTTATTCAAATGTTAGTTGAAAATTACCATCAAAATAGCCTACAGTCCCATACGTAGAAGGAGAGTACAATATTTTCAAAATTTATTCCTTCTTAGGTAACTTTTATTCAAGGCCGAAGTAACCATATTTCATTTTCTTCACCCACAAAAAAGTACTGATGGTAACACACTTCAGTATGCAAGTTAACAAACTTTTCTTTGAAAGTTCCTTTCTTTCAGAGCCTATTGTCCTTAAAATCCACTGCACTGGTTCTTCAGTTTGTATTCAATTTATTTTTCTGGATAACGAATGCATTTTTATGAGTAAATGTCCTAGCGTGTATTTCAAAACCTGAAATTCATTATTTATTGTATAATCAACAAGTTGATGTTCTTTCGCCGATATTTTATTTTATATTTGCTAATTGGATTCATTTGACTGTAAGTGCCCAAACCTGATCAAACATAAACGGTGAGTAACTGAGCTACAGTTTTAATTGAACGCTGTATCTAGAGTTTATGTTAGTTCGAAACAAATTCCATTTTATTTTATGAACCTATCTACATGTTCCTCCACTGCGTGCTTACAGTGTTTTTGTGCTCACTAGTTAACTGGTTGGCTTTCGCAATATATCTATGGAAATGTAAATAATTATTTTTATTGAATATATTTTGGTTCAAAATACTTATTCAAATAATCTATTATTCCAGAATTGAAATGTTTTAAGATGGATTTAAGTCATTATTATGTGTTACTAAGTAAAAAGTTCAATCTTTTAAATGGGTCGTATTCACAATTATAGATTCATGTGCTATCGTGAATCCTCCTATTTTCAACCAGTTTAGTTAGTTTTAAATGATTAAAACGTCAATATTTCTAAATAATATACATGTACTCTTATATATAAAACATAAAAAAGTATACATTTTCTATCCATGGACTATTAAATTATTCATTTTTAAGAAGTATAATTTTATTATGATGGTTGTATTACTGCTAACAACTATAACTGTTAAGTTTTGCTGAAATACTATAAAAATATAACTGTTCTAATAATAATTAAGAAATATAACCATACTTACGGGATACTTACATCTTTTTCAAGCAAATAACACAATATTCTCTCGATTATAGTTAGATATTTAAGTTCATCATACTATGCAAGTCATAGTTTCAGGAATGTATTGTATTACAATTTTAATCTTTTGTTTTTTCACATTACATGTTATCTGGCACAACAAATTATGAATCCAAATATTTTATAAATATTTTTAAACACATATTATTACATTAACAACACTTCAAGATGAATTTCAGTAGATTCAACAGAAGATGTGAAAGGTACAATTTTTAGCTGGACACTTAATTATTTGAATTAATTGTCGTGCAACAAATCATTTAAAAATGTAAGCACTCAGGCAAATCTTGAATTCTATGTAATGAGTTTCGGACGCCATTTTGTTATTATTTTCAGTCTGACAGTCTTCAAGTAATGTGTAAGAGATTCTAAATAAATCTCAATGAGCAATATATAATAATAACTGTTTTCTATAGATAGAGCATGAGTGTAGTTGAAGTACGTCACCTATGAATAACGTAAAATTTACAATATACTGTCACAAACTAACTTACTGCAGAAAGAGAATAAATATGAAGTTCTCTTTGACTTTAAATAAAATGTTCAAATAAGAGTGACAAATACCCAAGAAGATCCTAAATTAATACCCATAAAGAAATTTAATTTAAAAATAACTGCAAAATAAGTTTTTCCGATAGATTGATTAATAACAATTTAAAAATAAGAAATCCTATTATTTTAGGATAAAAGTATATTAAATTTTTATTTGTTTTTTTTATTTAACAACCTACCAGATTACTTGAAGGCCCTAAGAAACAAAGACCTAAATAGGAAACTCAAAGACTGCATAAATCAATATATATAATTGAACGACTTTTTCCACAAACATTATTAAGCAAGATAGAAGTAAAAGAAATGTCTGCTAAAGCACAAAACTACTACATTTCTTGAAGAAGTGTTAATAAACATATTATTATACCTAAAAAGTTAGATTTGTTAAATGATTATGGTTTGTTGTACATTTCGAATCGTCGCGTAGATTTAAACTCAGTTATATTCAACTCTGTGTTAACCATTATTCCCTATCTACTTAGGTCCACTTCGATTACACTCTTCTCCGCCCCGCGGAGATTTATAACTCTCAGAGTTGACATCTCTGACAAAATGTCTAGTAAGTTTGTTTTACTATGACAGAGATTTTAAATATTTTACTAAATTTAGCTTTATAATCATCCAATTTTCTCACATACACTTATGGTATTTATTTTCCAACAAGGAGTAATTATTCACCACTACAATAGTGGCTAGAGCTTTAATCAACATAAATGTTAACTTGAAAATAATCACATTTATTTATTAATTGATATTTTAAGATTCAGTTGATATATTTATTACTTTCCGTAAGGTGAGTTGATTTTTTAAAAATACTAATGAGAGCTTATGTTATTAATATTAGAAAAATCCCTTTCAATATAAATTTAAAGACATTTTGAGATTAATTATTCTTTTTCCGCTCACAAATTCAATGTGAATTTGTTTTCGGTTTAGTAACGAGGAACTAAAAGTCATTTGGCAACCTTAAATTACAATATCTGATAGGTCCTTAAATTACAATGTCTGATAGGTCCTTAAATTACAATGTCTGATAGGTCCTTAAATTACAATATCTGATAGGTCCTTAAATTACAATATCTGATAGGTCCTTAAATTACAATGTCTGATAGGTCCTTAAATTACAATGTCTGATAGGTCCTTAAATTACAATATCTGATAGGTCCTTAAATTACAATGTCTGATAGGTCCTTAAATTACAATGTCTGGTAGGTCCTTAAATTACAATGTCTGATAGGTCCTTAAATTACAATGTCTGATAGGTCCTTAAATTACAATGTCTGATAGGTCCTTAAATTACAATGTCTGGTAGGTTAGTTTTACCCCTTCACATGTACCTCTGCCTGTTTACTTATTTGATGTAATTGCATCTTGATAAATTCTATATGATAAAAATTGATATTCTCTTTCCATTGCAAATATGAATTGTTATCTATATTAAAGGCTTTATTATTACTTAATTAAAACAAACAAAATACTGTAAATATGTCCTACTCCTGTTATCTATAGACGACGTAATGCTTTTTTTCTATGGGGTTGGGTGAAGGTAACTGTTTATTCAAAACAGACTAACACCCTAGTAGAGTTACGAAATCGCATTACAGAAGTGGCAGAAACTATGAAGAATGATCCAAAAGTTACGAAAAGAATGGATTTGTCGTGCAAAAACGTGCATTGGTCAGAACGGAGGACACTGGGCATCTATTGTAGATGATTTTTAAATTTTTATAAAGTTAAATACTTTTTATGTTAATGTTTAGTTTTGAATAAATGATCAGCTGTTACTTCCAACCTAAATATTAGTTAATATTTTATAAAGTTAAGAATGTTTGTGTGTATGCGTGGTTCTTATAAAGGCCTGTAGTAAATGAGATGTTATGAGTGTATGTGTGTGTATGGTTCAATGTAAATATATGTAGTAATTGTGTGCATGTATGGTTGTTTATGGAGGTCTGTCGTAAATGTGATGTGTGTGGTATGTGTATGTGTGTGAGAGCGTATGCGCATGTATGGTTTAAGCGTAAATTTATGTATTGTGTCTATGACGGTTGTTATTAAGTACTGATTATAAATATAAGTACAAGAGGATAGTTCATTGTATGCTAGTTATATTTACATAATGGAGTTTAAAAAATTTGTTATTTTACTTGGGAAGTGGAGACTACTGTAAAATTTTAAATACATTTTGTTCATTTTCTTATGCAGACAATAATCCGTCCAATATTTAAAAGTGGAAAGAGTGATTCCTCGGAAAATTGGCGACCAATTGCAAACGTTTCGACATTTTCAAAGATTTATGAGCATGTTTTTGCGCGTAGATTGTTAAATTTTTTGTCTGAACATGACTTAATATGTAAAGAACAATTCGGATTTGTACAGGGGAAAAATACAACAGATGCCATGGTTAATTTTATTTCTAAAGCTATTATAGCCTTGGATAAGAAATGTAAAGCTGTAGGTGTTTTTTTAGATTTGCAGAAGGCATTTGATTGTCTCGATCATGAAATACTCTTCGATAGACTTTACAATCTGGGGATACGTGGAATACCCTTAGACTGGATCAAATCATTTTTAATGTCAAGGACTCAAAGTGTTCAATTAAAAGACGCGCGTTCAAGTGATATAGAAATCAATTTCGGTATTCCTCAAGGCACTGTCCTAGGTCCCATTATATTCGTCTTATATACAAACAGTATAACAAAATCAGTGAACAATTTAAATGTAACAATGTATGCTGATGATGTGGCTATACTCATCAAAAACAATACTCTCGCCGATTTAGAAATAGATAGTCATCTTCAACTCACTAATTTATTCCAATACCTAAATATTAATAATCTACACGTAAATCCAGCTAAAACCAGTTGCATACATTTTAAAAACTATAGAATTATTGATACCAATCCGTTGATTATTATGAATGAATTTGAGCTTCCATTCCAAACTGAAACGAAATACCTTGGCCTAACGTTTGACCAACACTTTACGTGGACCTCACACATAGACAGTATTTGTTCAAAATTATCGTCACAATTATTTTTGCTAAATAGATTTTCTAATTATGGTAATTTTTTCATTATGAAACTAATTTATATGGCACTAATAGAATCAAGATTGAGATATGGAATTATTCTCTGGGGCTCTGCGTCCCATACTGCATTAATACGAGTGTTCCGTTTGCAAAAAAGGGCAATCCGCGTAATGGCTGGTGTAAATAGAAGAACTTCTTGTAAAGAAATCTTTAAATCATTTAAAATATTAACATTATCATCTCTGTACATATATGAAATGATCATATTTTACAAATTTAAAATTTCAAAATTTCAGACCGGTTCAAATATACATAACTATAGTACAAGATTTTGTAATCAACACAGACAGTCATCTCATAGATTGGAGTTGACAGCTTCACTTCCCCAGAATATAGGCCCTAAGTTGTTTAATAGACTGCCTAACCATATAAAACAGCAAATATGCGAAAAGCAATTTAAATCTTCCCTGCAGCACTTCTTGTTAAGTGGAGCTTTTTACACTGTTGAGGAATTTCTAATGGAACAATAGGTTTTATTAATGACAAATATGTAAACAAATATTATTAATTAATAGAAATTTAATTTAAGCTACAATAACCTAACTTTAATTGTTATAACATTAATTCTTTATACATGACCATTGTAATACAATTGTATAATTGTCCACTACAAAATAAATATATTTTGATTTTTGATTTTGATTATATCTGTGATTTTGTATCAGTGCACAACATTTTTTCATTTAAATGTGTTTGCTATGTAAAATTTACTTTAAGAGCCATCAAACTTTATTTATAAAAGAGAAGAATTATATAAGTAGCAGACTGCCATTGTACCTCTTTTTATTAAAAGTAAATGTGCGCCTCTAATCAGGCATTGCCTGAGAGGACCTATTCATTTCATTTATTTTATCCACATAATCAAGGATTTAAACTATTAAAGTAATAATAAAAACACATTGTGTAGATTCTCAAGGTCAGTATCACAGAAGTCATGTATGGTATTCTTTATTATAAACAGGTGTTTGGAGTATGTGTTTTTTAGTCTAATTGTAAAATATGTTATGTTATTTATTATTTATTATATACTTCTGTAAATATTGTATCACTTTTGTATTGATATGTTTTGTATGTATGCTGTGGATGGAATAAATAAATTATTAAATTATTATTATGTGCGTTTTATGTGTGTCTGTTTTGATTTTTAATAAATAGAAATTTCAATATCTACTATTCATTTTTTTTCTGGAGTAATTCACATGAATATTTTCAAAATTAAATGTTCTACAAATTTATTTAAGAAAAAATTCACCTTTATGGAAGTAATCTTACGTTAAACACAAATATATGTTATTTCTTTATACCAATTCTTGTTTTACGTAATATATCTCGAAAGTATTGGCTTTACAGCCCTGGAACCAATTTTATTCAATTGTTCAGATTAAAATACAAAATAAAACATCGTAATTGTATCTTAGTAACTACCTTAAACATTTTTTTACGGTCTTACTTCACCGAGGGTACAGAGTTCTAGGTGAAATTTTTCGCAAGACGTAACTCGCTAACGAAACGTTTTCAGGCATATGTTTATGTGAACTTTTTTCTTATTTTTAGCTATAGAACGAGTTCCCAAGAGATTGCCGTATAGTTTTGAATCACCCTGTATATCTCGTGATAGTTGATTTTTCTCGATTTGTTACTTAGATTGAGGATAAAACCTGATTGAAACAGAGTTTTATCTATATTTGACGGAAAGAACAGAGTAATAAAAATATTGTTGGAAATCTCTTGGAAGTTGGATTCAGATGTATCTACATGAACTCAGGGGAAGGGGAAGGTAATGTCACAGTGCCTTTATGGTCGGTATATTATTTACCTTATCTATGCTGGTAATGTCTTAATAAATAGATAAATCAATTAAACTTATTGTATATTACGGTTTGTTGACAATTCCTCGTATATATAAACCCTAGCTTCACTCCCTCTGCACTCACAAGTGATACAGTCAAGATGTACATACCTACTCTTATTGTACAGCTGCTGCTAGTATGCACTCAGTTATATGTCAGGTATTCCGAAATATATACGTTATATTTAGTTAAAAATGTTATTAATTTTATTATTGTTAGTTATTTAGTCTAGTATACATTTTCATGTATTTCTGTGTATTGTATTATTTTTGCAAAGATGTGGTTATTAACATTTCACACATATTTATAATATACAAAATGTTACTAGTGGAATTAACTGAGTGTTTTCCGCATATGCTGGTTAGCTAAAATCTCTTGGAGCTTTATATATTACCGATTGTTAAAATAGAGGAATTAATTCATCAAACCAATTTCCAGATACTGTACCATAGTTTCTAAGAGTCTATTAAGTCGGGACTAGAGGCGCAGTGCTGTAATCCTCTTGGGTTGTACAAGTTGTTTAAATATATTTCAGTTTGAAATATTCTTATCTTTTGAGTTAAAGATCTAAGCTCATATATCCATCACCTAACACAGGACATAAAATCAGTTTCCTCCTTTAGAATAAACTATCTGCCATTATGTACAATTTCATTTCAGACCGAATTTCGATACATGATTTTGGATAATTTGTCTCCATTTTAAGTTTTACAGCATTGGAGACAAAATAGAGACTCCTTAAAAAATTTTCTCCTTAAATAATATCAGTAACATCAACCATTTTCCGTATTATGTTTTAAATAATAAAATATACACAGAATTGTAAAGAAATTAAACCACTTTTTCTCTCAATCACAAGCTGAAGAGATAAATAATAAACTGAATTTATCAGTATCATAAACCATTTTCAGTATTATGTTTTAAATTATAAAATATACACAGATTTGTAAAAAGATTAAACCACTTTTTCTCTCAATCACAAGCTGAAGAGATAAACTATAAACTGAATTTAGAACAGTATTATTTACGGCAGCATTATACTCAATTTTGAGTATTATTTTTCTTTTTTTCAATAATAAATTGTACATAGAATTATTGTAAAGAAATTCACATAGTGTTTTTCTCAAATACCACAAGCTAGAGAGATAAATAAGAAATCGAATTCATCAATTAGATTTGCAAATAACAAATATATTTGGAATAAGGCTGCATATCCACTAAATGATTCTTTGGGTATAATTTTGTTACCAACTCCATAAATTTTCTTTCTTTTTATTTTTTAAAACCCTCAAAAATAATTATATTTTTATTAATTCGTTGAAGAAAATGATACTAAAAATATTTCCTTGATAACTCTTTAATTTTCCATATCGGTCACTGTCAATCACATACGTTAGTTGGAATGTAGGGTGTTTATACAATTGCAGAAGCAGTAAAATTTTACAATTAAAACTCATTTATTAAATGTTGAACCGATTTTTCAGTGAGACAGCCAACGAAGGGTTTGTGACCATTCCCATTAAAAAAATGTTAAGAAAAGAACCACTTATTCGAAGGAACATGAAACAAGTGCGGACTGGTAAATCGGAGCCATTGACTTCAGCGGGAGACGTAAGTAACTTTGATGTGACCGCGATCAAACGCTTCTAGCGGCATTAATAATAATTACAAGCAGTTTGTGTTAAAAAGAGAGAGCGGGAGTGAGAGAGAGAGAGAGAGAGAGAGAGAGAGAGAGAGAGAGAGAGAGAGAGAGAGAGAGAGAGAGAGAGAGAGAGAGAGAGAGAGAGAGAGAGAGAGAGAGAGAGAGAGAGAGAGAGAGCAATTACACATCGTTTGCGTCTTTCGCCCGCAATGGGTTTAATCTTATATATAACACTTTGCAGAGTTGATTATAAAAACAAGGTAGTATTATGTGTCTAATATGTATGTAATTTTATTACATTCTTAATTATTACAAGTATATATCAAAACTGTACAAGGTTATTTACAATAAAATTTACCACAAGTTTTCAGTTATTTGCCAGACAGTTTTAACCATTTTTCGCGGGTTTTATAGGTTTTTATTAACAGCTATACATTAATGTGGAGAAAAACATGATATGTACACATATAATAGTTTTACAATAAGTAGAAATGTACCATTGATGTTATGTAACAGTAATGAAAAGGAGAAGGACTCCTACAAAGTAAATCTCAAACATTTGTTAAATATATCAATGTGGTTATTAGAGGATTGCTTTAAAATATATCAATGTGGTTATTAGAGGATTGCTTAAAAATATATCAATGTGGTTATTAGAGGATTTCTTTAAAATATATCAATGTGGTTATTAGAGGATTGCTTTAAAATATATCAATGTGGTTATTAGAGGATTGCTTTAAAATATATCAATGTGGTTATTAGAGGATTGCTTTAAAATATATCAATGTGGTTATTAGAGGATTGCTTTAAAATCCCCTATAAAACTAAATACAGCTTAAGGATATAATTATAGGATGTAACAGGGTAATTTTATGAAGATTGTAGGAAAACGGCAGATCGATAAAGGTCCCGGGTGGATTTCATTCTATTTTTTTCTATTCCCTTGGGGCATCCAAATAAGCACGATTCCCCTAGATTTCTATAAATAATGAATAATTTCTATAAATAATGAACCTTTTTCTAATCTATGACACAGAGAAAAAGATACAAAGATCGCATTCTTATGGCCACAGTGAATGTCACAGTGGCAGCCACCACTCATGTTAATGTTTATATATTTTTATTGATATATACTACATTTATACTTCATGATTTTGAGGGAAATAAGGGAGGGACTGATAACAGTACTATTCCTACCATCCGCACACAGAAGTGGAGAACTAACTGCTCAACACTCCAAGTTTCTATAACTCGTTAACCATTCAGTGCATCATTAGACCCGACCTTTGTTTCTTTCTCCTCTGTGTTTATATAAAGAATATTTATTAATCAACTGTCATAGGAAAAACCATATTCTTTGTATGTCTTATCTGACACACAGATCTCAATAAAGAAAATGTAAAGTTGTAACGTTCACAGAATGAATGGGAGGTTCTGGGAACCACGCCAAATTGCTTGCATAAAATAATACTATTTAAATCAGCCCGAGCCTATTCGTCCGTAGTCTGCCTCAACTTAGGTCTATTCTGACCTACGAATCTAACGCTAACTTGCCGGTGGTGTGGGCAAGGATCCAAGGTTCGAGTCCCCAACTGAGCTAACCTAGAACCCAACTTCACTCGTTGTATAAAGTTTACGGACAAGCCCAGTGAACTGGCATCTGAATAAAAAGAAAAAAAAAAAACAGGCCACCCCTCACATTACCATCAGAGTTGACTCTCATTTATGGACCTAATACTAACCCACCCACCCACACTAACAGGATCACACATTCCGCCCTCACTGTCGTTCCTAACACTGATTCTGTCAACCTCACAAATCATGACGAAGGCCATCATCAAACATTATGCTATCAAGTATGTATATTTATAGAGCTATTTTATTAATACAAATATTATGTTTCAGCGTGATTAGTGCATCGATAACCATCAAGTTGATGAATATATAACTTTTTAAACGGCAGTTTCTCTTTTATTGTATTTTTCAAATCTAGAACTGAACCAACACAGTTTAGTTGTTCAGTTATCAATATAAATAATAATAATCTATATTTTTAACTCAGGTACAGCGTATGGGTTATATAGTCATGGTTCTTCATATCGAACCATGGTTCTCTATGTATCATCCACCACAGTTGTGGGGGCTCTTTTAGAAACTAATTAAATGCACATCCTCTGTGGAAGGTCTCCTTTGTGTATCCATTATTTATTAGTCAACTACACCAAAAGTTAGATCATCTAATCTAAATTGTATTATTTTTCAAATAACTTCACTTATCAGTTCATATGAGCCTGTAGGCCTGTGCGTGAACTTTATTCAACAAGTGAAGTGGCCTCTGTTGCTTAGCTGGGTCAACCTTTGATTTTTCACTCTGTAGGAATTTTTCATTCCTTATCCCCTGTGCCACCTCACCGGCGGAACTGTGTCAATATACACTCTACCAACACTAGGTCTACAAGTTAAATTCCGTAAATATAACTTATAGTTTTGTTTAACATAATTTTAATTGTTTAATTTACATTAGTTTACTATTTTTTTAAATTTTAGATCATTGTTTTTTAAAGACTTCGTAGTAATGTTATTTTCATCTTTTAAATGCAATTTATTTAATAATCATGCACTTCACTATTTCAGTCATACTACTACGGGCCCATAAGCATTGGGACTCCTGGACAGTATTTTAACGTTAATTTTGACACTGGATCTTCAGACTTGTGGGTACCTGCTAAGAGCATATGTAAAACTATGCAAACTTACTGTGGTAAGTAACAGCTAATTCCTTGTGTTTTGAATACTTTCATAACAGTTTTACTTAGGGAAATTACATGTTTCTTAATTATGAACACTACACATATCATAATAAATGTATCGGTTAGTCAACAACACGATAAAAAAAACCTTATATTTAATTGAATTTTGTAGGTTATGATTTATTTTTAATCTTTAAAAAATAAGCTATTTACTTTGTATTTTAGGATTTGGTAGGATGTTGTTTAAACAAAATATGGTTATAACACTTTTTGTATGGTTTATTTGTTGTATTTTTGTTACAGAAACACATAACACGTACAATAGCAAAGCCAGTTCGACTTATGTGAAGAACGGGAAAGACTTTTCGATCATATACGGGGACAATAGTTCAATAAAAGGGACTGTTTCCCAGGATACAGTAGAAGTAAGTTTATTTGTTGTTAGAGTGGTAATGTTGTCTTTCGACGAGTATACAATCTTTTTTATAACTCTGTTTTATTTTACAATCTGTTAAATTCAACATAACAATAAGTAAAAAATGTGGCATATTTAAAAGCACCTGAGTAGGTGACTATTCAGAAATAGTACACCAAAAAAGTCTTTGAATGAGAATGTTTAAAAGTTAAAATTAAAATCTGTACGGCAGGCTCAATACCGTTGCTCGATCCAACCTTGTGACCTCATGAGAATTATCAAGCAAATTAATTGCAAGGTAATTTTGATGATTGTTTAACTTTTCTTGGTATTTTGAACTAATCCGCTTGATCTCCTCTTTCACTGTCAAAATCTGAAGGTCATTGTGTATAGTTCTGTTTGAAACGAACCATGGATCACCAATAATCGATCTTAAAGTCTTCGACTGAAAACGTTGAATAATTTCAATATTAGATTCACTACTCGTCCCCAAAAGTTGCAAACCATATGTCCATACAGGTTTTAATATTATTTAATAAAGAAAATTTTTGTTAAATTTACTAAGTTTTTATTTGTAGTTTAGAAGCCATGAAAGTTTTTGGATTTCAAATTTAGTTGCAGTCTTTTATGCCATTTATGTGTTCTCCAAGTCAACCTCTTATCCAGATGTATACCTAAATATTTTACAGATCTACTTGAGGTAAAGGGGCGTTGTTGAGTGATACAGGGGGAGAGTGTCCATGTCTTAGGGTAAAGGTGATTTGGCTAGGCTAGATTTGGTTTCATTCACCTTGATCCTCCATTTATTCAGCCACCTTTCAATATGGTTAATGCAGCTATGGGGTCCTCATGTGATGATAAAATTGCTGTGTCATCAGCAAAAGTAGATTTGGTAGTAGTGGCGTCGTTTACTGGGATGTCCGCCGTGTAAATGATGTAAAGTAGTGGCCCAAGGACGCTACCTTGAGGAACGTCAGCACATATAGGTAACAAATCTGAATTTAAATTTTGAAGCTAGATTTTAAATTGCCTATTTAATAGAAAATATTTTATTACGCTGCAAAAGTGTGCGGAAGTGAATTTTTAAATTTGTACAAAGACCAGTGTGCCACACCTTGTCAAAAGCTTGAGACACGTCTAGAAATGCGGAAGAACAGTATTGTTTTGTTTCCAATGAATTTCGAATAACTTGTACAACTCTATGAACCTGTTCAATGGTAGAATGATTTCTTAGAAAACCAAATTGATGTTCAGGAACCAAACGAATGTCATTTGTAGCAGTTTGTAAACGTTGAAGTAGCAAATTTTCAAACAACTTAGACGGTATCGGTAGTACACTTATAAGCCTATATGAAGTCACTTAAGTTAAGGGTTTTCCTGGTTTAGGCACAACAACCAACTGAGCTACTTTCCATTGAGCAGGAAAACTTCTAATCTTATGATGGCATTGAATGTGTATGTGAGCATAATTACTCCCTTCCTTGCAAGTTCTTTAAGACCTCTCCACTTATAAGGTCGAATCCTGGAGACTTTTGAAGTCGAATGCAATCTATAGCATTCTTTACTTCTGAAGGTCGGAATGATTTGATTGGTAAGTCCAATTGTAGGGGTGAATCCAGGTATTCAGTAATTTAACTTTCATCAACGCCTGGATAGTGTGGATAAGGTTTGAAAACATTTGGAAAATACCGCGAATGTATTCAGAATTATATTTCATATGTTTTAAGCCAGAACTATTTGTACATGTCATTAGTATCCAGACACAAATGAGTTTTTTTTATGATAGTTTAGAAATGTCCCATATTACAACAATAAAATTACATTGATTTAAACATTTCTAACAAGATAGTTCCACTTTGTTACAAGTTGTTACTATTTTCATTACATTTATAACAAAGAATATAAACAATTATTTACCAGTATTTCCTGAAGTTTATTCTTTTCCTAATATAAACATTTTAAATATTCCATTTAGTATTTTCTTAAATGTATTCTTTTTCAAATATAAACATTTAATATATTCTATTCCTACACATAATTGTTCTATAGCTAACTGTAGTTTATCTTCCTTATTAATTAATAATTAAGTTTATATTGTAAGTATTGTATTAGTTTCTGTAAAGCTTATTCTACATTGGTTGACATTAAATCTGATACGACTTATCCACTTTAAGCAGCCTTGAGCAAACCAGATGTTTTTTACGAAAATCATCTGTTTTCTGTTCACTTTGTCTATACCAGACCATTATCACAGCTGAAATAAAATTTTTTGCGCTTGATTTTTAACTTAAATAAGTGTTTCCTCTCGTTTTCATTTAAATTAATAAATATGGCATTGTAAATTAAGTAAAATTAAAAGGTAACACGTGCATTTTAAAAGTTAATAATGATAATAAATAAGCTTTATTTCTCATAAAAACGTACAACAATACATAACAATACAACAGTAAATACATACACTTAATAATACTAATACTTAATAATGTTAATTTGAGAAATAAAGGAGTTACCTCCCAGGCTAAGCCTGTTTGGAGGATTCCTAGACACAGACTTGTATTTAAAAAAGCAGCTAATGGCAATGCTACTTATAAATAACTAGTCATAGATTGTTTTTCCCTAAATGAATTCATGTATTTTAATTTTAAAAAATATTTCATTTTAACTAAGGTTAGTTTAAACTGGTTTTCTGAGCCTTCAACACAATAGATTTTCTAAATTGTAATGCCTTTCGGTCAAACAATTAATAGAATACTACAATTAAGAAACAAAAAATGTATTTATATTAGTTACAATAAACAACAGGTATGCACGTAAAAGTGTGTACAAGGACACAATTTATAAAAAAAGTAATAGATAATTAATTAATAGATCTGATTTATAAATATAAATAAATTGTCAACACAAATAATAAAAACTGTGTAGAATTTACATTCTCATTCATAAAACAGAAAAAATATATATAAACATTCAGTATTTTGGTACTCACCATTACTTATACACTGATCCTAAAAAGCACCTGTTCAATATCTTCCAATGAAAAAAATCCATTGTTTGAGGTGTTTCAAAAATGATTTGATAGAATTTTGCTTTCTGAGTTCAGCTGGTATTCGATTAAACAATTTTAGCGCTAAATAGGTAAATGTTTTTGTAAAATAAGTATTTAATGGTTTTGACACACGTAAAACTTCTGCGTTTAGCAGTTTCTGTTTATATTTATTTGTTTCCTGTTGATTGTTACTTTTCACGTCGAATATTTGTAATGTCTTATATATTATGCTTTTACATATACCTTAAAAGCAAAATTTTCAAGGTAAAAATAACGAAAATGATGACTCGGACTTCTTTTTTTCAGTATCAATCTTATAAAATGTTTCTGTGTAGTTATTGTAGCTTTTAAATTAGATATGTAGGTTCCACCCCAACAAGATATTGCATACTCTAGCCTACTATTTACCAAGGAAAAATACAAAATTCGTAAAAGGTTAATATTACATATATTCCTCAAAAATATATTGTTAAAAATGCCATAAACAGTTCGATATTTATTATCATATGAGTAGTTACAATTTATATTACATCGTATTTACAACGTTGTCTAGTATCAATTAAATATAATGATATATATTTTGGTACTTTATCGTCAAATCGTGGCATATTAAGTCAATTTCGGCCATAAGTCAAAAACAAAAAACATACAAAAACTTTCTGTGTATACAAAAATATATTTTTCGTAAACTGCAATTTAGAATAAAGAGTTGATAATGACGTATAAAATGCAATCCTTTGTATCACTTGTATTAAAATTTTATCAGTTTAACTACTAAATATTTATTTATTTTCAAAATTGGACTAATAATAATATGTTGCATTTCTTCCCTTTTTGTTTTCTGTGACGTTTAGTTTACGACGAGGATAAAATCAAAATATAATGGGAAAATAGTCTTTTTACATTATCTTATTCATTAGTGAACGTTAATATCAGTAAATATGTGTGTGCATTTGCTTTGTGACTAGACTTCATTATGGAAGTTAAGTAATTAATTATATTCGTTTAAAAATGAAAATGTATACTACATTAAATTCCAGATTGCTGGGATCAAAGTGACTGGACAGTTGTTTGCTCAAGTGTCAACAATTGATGACGACACAGCTAATTCTGAGTATGACGGTATCTGTGGAATGGCTTTTGATTCCCTCTCTCAGATTGGAGGAAGGACTCCGTTCTCAAACATGATCAAGCAAGGAAAAGTGAATCAATCTGTGTTCGCCTTCTATCTTAACTCGTAAGACAACTTTCTTTATAAGTGTCAGCGCCTGTTTAACGCTGTTGTCACTTTTAAATAATATATTCTCACCAATAATATTTAAAATGTTACAATTTTGTAAGCTAATCTAAGAATATTTACTTCAAATGTTCAATTTAAAAAAGATTACGCTAGCCTTCTTCAGATCTACTGTCCAATCTCACTGCTGCCATAAAGTTCAAAGTTCATCGATAAATTAGAGTGTAACTTACTGTTAGATTACCACACTGGACACTAGAATATTACTTGCAAACTGATTTAGCTAATAAAAGAGAACATAAACCAAGCTAGCCCTTGTTAATTTAGTTAATTTTATAATTTTATCGAAATGCTTTGATGTCATGGATGATGGTAAGGACGCTCAAAGTTTTTGATTGTCTTGTCCAATCTATACTCATAAAAAAAAACTAGCAGCAATCAGAATAAAAGGTGAAGCTCTCAGGTGAAACAAATCCTACCTTTCAAAAACTGAAAAAAAAAAAACTAAATAGATGTCTAAATAGATGAACCACAACAAAAAATAACCGTTTTCTCTAATTCAAAACATATTTCTTTTGGAAATTCTTCAGGGTCGATTCTTGTTCATATTCTTTTTCTGATTTACATCAAAGACATCTCAAACCACAATCACTTTAAAAATCAACTCATACTTTCTCATAGGTATCAGTACGTGACTAACGCTGTTGATGCTTTTAGATAATTTATATATATATATAAAATAACGTTTTAGTTGTAATCCAATATAAGAACATATACTCCAAATGTTGAACAGTACAAATATTATGAGAAACTGAGTTTCCCATAGTTACATTTAGTTAGCATTACATAGTGCTGAGATCTATTATATTCCATTATATTATAATCTAATAGATCTTAGTGAGGTTTTCCAGCATCATTAGTAGTACGAGTCCATGCAGGTGCGACATCTCATCATAAGTCTTCTTCTTCCTCACCTCTTGTCATTTCTACTCTACGCAGGTCGACCGTACTGTATCTTCCAAATATATATCCTACAGTACTCTGTAGGAAATATAAATTATTCCATCCTCTATTCTGTGTTCATAGACTGTCTAAATCTAACCCACGGATAGAAATTATGAGCGAGATTGACTTTCGAACATTTGACGTGTTATGACATATTCCGACAGTTTCACAAATGTAAAATCAACCATTCTTCAATCTACGAAATCTTATCATCTTCCGGTTACCACTTTGAGAGGTATCTTCGTATCGGCAAAAACAACCCAAGAAGTTTATCTATATTTTTCCGAGTGTTAATAATGTTTACTTAGATTATTGCCAGGTTCTGTTGTAATTTTCACTTTACAATCTTCAAGAAAAGCCAAAATAAATATTAACTTTTTATCTACTGTGGATCTAATAATTAAAGGGGCTCCTAGGTTTGCATTAAATAGTTTATATTGGTAACAGTAAAATGCCATTAATTCGGTCCACTGTAGTCATAAAACAACATTCACTTTGACATCAATTTTTTTCGATAGTCTAAAGATAGTCTTATTAAATTTGAAGATTCAGACTTCAAACCGTTCATTGTGCTTATATTTTTCGTTTCAACTGTTCACTTTGGTAGTACTTTAAAACAGTAGGCGATGATTAAGAGAGCGAAAATTAAAGATAATCTAATTGAACTTTTGCCAAATCTAAATTACAGTTTAAGAAACTAATTAAAGTTGTCAGTAATTATTTTTCTCAGTTCACATTACACAGGACAGTGATGTATTGTTAACAAACCATAGAACATTAAAAAATGTGTTTCCCTTTCCTCTTTTATTATATTACACTTTAAAGAGGAACACCAAAAGCAACATAATTTCCTCAGGTTTTTTATATCTGACATTTATTACTAATAAGAAGTAAAATGTGAAGGACCGAAATATCTGGTGAAAGCATCCCAACTTAAAATATTTATCATTTATATAGATTGAAAAGCATCTGTGAAGACTTTTCCCTGGATTTATGGCCTTGGAACAGTGTTTTCTAGACAACCCTTTTCTTTCCCAAATCATAAAAAGTTTTTTACAAGCTTTAACTGTAACACATGAAGTGCTGACTATCAACTAACCATATTATGATATAAATCAGTAAATCTTACCAACAGCCAGGATATTTTATTCTATCCATCTACAACCATAAGGACGAATATCAACATCCAGCTGTCTTTTAATGTAGGGCCGTGCCAACAAGCTAACCTCAGTAGCACCAATCACCTCCTGAGGAACATTCTGAGCAGTACATCAATGTTGGATAAGTCTGTCTGTATAAGTGCATCAATAATAAGTAAAAAACTAATTATTGCTTATTATCATTACAGGGTCAGTGATGATGAAGATAGTGTTGGAGAGCTCACCTTGGGAGGAATAAATTACAACCACTTCACTGGTTCACTCACCTATACACCCGTTATAGAGAAAGCTTACTGGAAGTTTAATTTTGATAGGTGAGAAAAGCATATTTTGTTTCAGAAAATCTCTAAAGCTCTGTTCAAGCTACTTTAAGTCAACATTGGTAAACTGTACAAGTACGTATTCCAAGTGGACAAACAATACAGGGCATTTTAAGGAAATATTATAATATTTTTATATGGCTCAGTGAAAAGCTTAAAAATATATATATTTTTTAAATTTCTTTTCAATAGCAATAATTCAAAGTTTTAAAGTGTGAATATCGGAAGATGCATAATACAAACCAAACTCGTCACATTCTCAGCGAGTTTTCTAAATATAAAACTTAATCTGCAACATATTAGTGCAAAAATAATTTTGATTGACCTATTTTGATTAAATTACATTTAAATTTCAGTATTTCAGTTGGAAAGAGGGTAACATACAGTTCTGGAGAGGCTATTGCTGATTCCGGAACCGCTCTAATAGTAGGACCTACCAAGTACATAAGTCCAATCAACGAAGCCATTGGGGCCAAACCGGCAGGAAATTCTTACATTGTAAGTAATTAAAATTACAATATATTTAATGAATGTCCCGACTTTACGTGATCGTAGTGAGTGGTATTTAGAGTAGTTCTGACGAGCGGTGTTGCCAAGTGCACCGCTAGTTACGTTATGATCAAATCCACTTGCAAACGCAGCTTTAATGAATGTCCCGACTTTACGTGATCGTAGTTAGTGGTATTTATATTAGTTCTGACGAGCGGTGTTGCCAAGTGCACCACTAGTTGTAAAGTAACGCTAGATAAACGTTACGATCAAATCTACTTGCAGACGCAGTTTTAATGATTGTCCCGACTTTACGTGATCGTGATTAGTGGTATTTAGAGTAGTTCTGACGAGCGGTGTTGCTAAGTGAACCGCAAGTTACGTTACGATCAAATCCACTTGCAGACGCAGTTTTAATTGTTTCGAAAAGTACTACAATGGAAAAATATAAAATAATAAGAAATATCCAGTTTATAAACAATAATATCATGTGTATAAGACAGTGTAACAATAAGAAACTCCACGATCATAAAATATTTACTCATAAACAAATGTACAATATCAAACAGATAGGTTGTAGAACAAGAGAATTTCAAAGGATTGAAACGTGGTAGTTGTTAAGCGTTGCTATGGTTGCAGCTGATTTACACCAACACGTAATCGGTTGTAGCATGTTCAAATTCCTCATAGTTCAAGCGATTGCTGTAAGAGCGCTCTAGAGTCAAGTTGTAAACAATAGAATCCAATAAGTAAACAATAGAAGGAATAATTTAAAAAAAAAAAAACCTGGCATTGTATAATATCCAATGTGTTGGTGCATTTTTAAGGAAGTTAATCAAATGGCATCGTTATAATGTTCAATTTTAATGCGTGTATTCTAAAATAAAAATTATGATAAATTAAAAACTTTTTTACCACCAGGTATAAATAACATTAGGAAAATTAAGTCTTTTCCACCAGTATCCAACCTCACAAAATGTTATAACTGCATTGTAGCCAGTTTATTTATAAAAATAAGGAAAACACGATTTACTGTAATCGAACTTCACGATAATCTATAAATTGTTTGAAAAAGATAAATAATATTTTGTCTTTAAATAATATATAATACGTTGTCAGTAGCTATTTAACATGTAAGGTATTGAATACTAATATACCATAAATGAGTAAGTTGTAATCGCACTACATGTGGTTAGGATTTACTAAAGTTCTTCGTTAGTTAACAGCGTAACTTTTCAAATGTAGTTAGTAAGAGAGTAAACATTCATTTGTTCTTCTTATTATAACTGTTACAACGAAGGTAGCGCGAGAGTCCTCGCCTTTCGGCCGGATGATGAGAACTTATAATCTGATGCTTTTGGGTGGAGGAAAAATATATATTTTTAATTATTCTATTAATGTGTTTGAAGAAAAATGTTAACTGTACCAGAATTACGGTGAACTAATTTACTATGGAATTAAGTTTTTAAATTTTTCATTTTCGTTCTGCAGTAACACTCTTATAATTTTAAGTGTCTTATAGCGTTGTGTTTTTTTTAGTATATATTGCTGATGTATTTACAGTAAATTATATTTAATAACTCACTAACTCTTTATTGCATATTTTCCAACTGTTTATTTCGTATTTATAATTATTTTTAACATATTTATAACCTATTTATTGCAGGTTTATTAACTATTTACTGTATATCTGTAAAATATTTATACGTTGTTGGGCCTTAACGTATGAATACGTATTATTGTTTAGTAGTTTCATTACTGGCTGGCTCGATGGAAAAATTAAATTTCTAAAAAATGTTGAAAATGTTCCCTCAAATTTAATTGAGTTTTTTCTTGAATTAATTTTTTTATAAAATAAAATATTTGATTGAAAAATGACACTGCAAAAACTAGTAATATTTCAAAGTGTGACCAATTTGGAAACCAAAGATGCTCTTTGGGTGGCAAAAAATGTTTGAATACCCACATTAAAAGGTATAAATAAAAACAAAATCTTACACTTCGTCAAATATATTGTTTCTTACTGAACGTGATTAAACCTTTAACGTCCTAAATACATTCACATAACTAAAAGCATAGCATGTAGTCTATGATACTTTGCCTTAAAAGCAATTTTGTGTCTTATACTATTTGTATTTCGTTAACAGGTAAACTGTACTAATATCGCTAAACTTCCCAACGTAACGATCACCATCAACAAAGCCAAGTTTGTGTTGACAAGTAATGACTACATTTACAAGGTAAGACTTGCAGTATTCAAACCATCTCATCTAATTATTACCAGCCAACAGTATTCTTAACACATATTTATTCTAATTCAATATAAAATTGTAGATTGTTCATAGACTTTTGAATGAGTTGTCCAAAATAAAAATTGAATGTTATTACTAACATTTTCCCAGTCTTATAAATTGTACATCTTATAAATAAAAGTAATGTATATGCATTTGCACACATTTTAGTAAGACAGGCATGGACATTGTGTTGGATTCTTAACACATCAATTTTATCAATACAAGGTTGGCCGAAAGTCTGAAATATATTAATAATTTAAAATTATTGACATAGGCGTAACTAAACGTTGCAGTTAAGTACACGTTCTTATACCAAACATATGGACATACAGTATTGTACTCGCATAGCCAGGGAATAGCCCACGAAGTAGTTATTTTATATGTGAGCCTTCCTTGAGATGTACCTAATTTTAAAAGTCTTTGTCCGTACAATACGAAAGTGCGAACCTGAGGTCAAAATGATGACCCAGTTAGAAAATACAGCTACATAGATAATTTAATGTCATAAATCTAAAACTTCTTAAGAACAAGGATAAGATAGTCAGTGTCTAATGCAAGCAGCTATAACTTAATTGGAAGAATTTGATAAATTATTTCATTTTCACGAAAAATATGCAACAAATTATTGTAATAATTTTATTACGCTATTTTTATGGTATACCTTCTGTGAAAGTATTTTTAATAGCAGACACCACAAACCGGGATAAATAAATAAATAGCCGTACAACAAAGAGGAATTGGTTATGTCACATTAAATTCTTTGATAAGCTATATTTTCTGACTGGGTCACTTTGTATTGTACAAACAATGCCCCTTAAAATAACCTGTAACTGCAGGTAGGCTTACATTTAAAAATTGTAATATATCTAAATATTTTGTATATGGACATGTACATAACTACAAAGTTTAATTACAGTTCGTTCAAAAGTTTTAAAATTAATTAATATATTCCAAACGTTTATACAACCCTGCATAGTTATTTATAAAAAAATTCTCAATTTTTATTTGTTTATCTATACTTCCCCTTTGGGTGTCATTGGTTGATAAGAAACTATAGGTGATTTCACGTTTAGTAAAACAATATAGGTCTCAGTATTTGATAGGCTTTCACTGAAAAGAATATGAGGAAGTAGTAATAGAATGTAAATAAATTTTATTTTTAATAAAGCTAACAAAATTCCGTTAAAATATTATCTGTGTACTATTAAGGTGTACAATGTACAATGTATTTAATTTTGAATGTATTTTTATTCATAGTTTATGAGATACAAATTATAAATACATTACCTAAGCTGAAATTTTCTTCTTTTTTAAAGCACCACTTAATGTTATTACAGTAAAAATTCTAACTGAAGAACACTTGATAGATTAGGCTTCGACTGACGAGCAGTACTCGTTCTGAGAATATACGCACAGAACGATAAGTTAAATTTAGTGTAGAGAGACAACATTTTCACAAGAGTGAGGATAACTAGTGGCAAAAGGAAGAACTACAGCCAATTACTACCTAATAGCAGTACAAATTTCTCCCGCCATAAGAGTTCTACCAGTGGGGACCGATTTTGGCCCATGCCGCTTTAGTGGTCTACTACAGTAGTGGATAGAGCTCCGTCTGCTGTGGCCAGAATGATGGCGATGCCTGAGTTCGAATCCCAGTAGGGGTGCAAAAAGATATCCGGTGCAGTTGCACCATATTAGGTTGAAGGATTTTAAGGCAATTTCTTTAAGATTACTAATAGAAAACATAACTATTGTAAATCAATTGGTAATTCAATACAGTGGTTATTCAAATTTAATCTTAGAACTTAGGCTTAAGCGGCCGGTGTCATAACTAGAATCTACATTTTCCAGTGACAACCGCGTCAAGGTACTATCTACAATATTTACAAGATAACCAGACGTTTCGCCCATATTGTGATATCACATCCTCAGTGGTTTCTCTGAGACTGAGGATGCCACATCACAGTATGGGCGAAACGTCTGGTTATCTTGTAAATATTGTAGATAGTACCTTGACGCGGTTGTCACTGGAAAATTTAGACTCTAGTTATTCAAATTTTTTTTAACTAAGCGTATCTTGTGTATATCTTATTTTATTTCTTTTATTTATAAGTATTTAAAATGTTTAACATTTATGAAATTAAAATCCGATAATCATAATATTTCTATAACAATAACAGCAATTCTAAAAATACACTTCTTTACACAGCAGTTATCATTACTAAACATAACCAACAATACTGAAGTAATTGCGCTTTAAACATTCGTATTTGTTTACCACTGTATATGTAAAAAAGCATTCGAAACTAACAACACTAAACTAACCATATAAGAGTAATCAAAAGACACTTGAAACAGATGAGTTGATTGATGAAAAAAGTGGAATGTGATGATTTTTATAAGTTTTGCTATATTAAGTCCTGTAATAAATAAGATAATCTACACTCATTATGAGACAACTTTATTAGAAAACTAACACATATAATCAACACAACCTTGTATTTTTATTTCCAGCAAACTGATAGAAAAAACAGAAATTATGTGTGGTGCATCAGCAGCTTCTCACTTCTCAATTCCATTGACTTTTTAATCTTGGGAGACACGTTCATGCGAAAGGTGTACACCGTGCATGACATGGGCGCCGAACCTCGACTGGGCTTCGCCTATTCAAAGTGAGCACTAAAGTTACATAGTTAACTTTAGTACGCTACTTCTGTTAATTTTTGTGTGTCAATATCATTAAATAAACAGACATATATATAGCATTCTAATTCACTGTGTTTTATTTATCTTTCATTGGAGGTAAATAGTAAGTTCCTATGATTTTAGTAGTGCTGTTCTAAATTCGGAGAACTAACCAAAATTGTATTTTATTGAAATTCTAACTTTTTTTAAATACCATCAGACAGACAAAACTGTAGGATCTGATATTTTATTTTATGTATTTTTGTTTTAAATATAACAAGTACACGCTAGTTTAAATAACCATATTAATTTATATTTTATGAAATATACCTAAACTTTTAGGAACTATCAAATAAATGTGATTTAATACATAACTAATTATTTTAAGATAACAAACACTGTGTCGTTTGTAACATATTGAATGTACAAGATAAACATTATTAATCATCTCTTTTACACCTCTGAAAATAATCAACTTTTACAACAAGTATTTTAAATATAGTAAAATAATATTTTTTTCATACAATAACTTTTATTTTAAAGCTTGGGCCAAAATCTTTAACTTCATCATGGTTTGAAAAAAACACGATCCTCGACTGTACCTACAACTGTAAACCTGGAACATCCCAACTAACCACATAAAAGTAACACAATTTTTTCCAACGCTGCACTGTTACTCTGATTATACTTCTAATTTCCTTTCTGTGACCGATAAATTTATATGTTTTTAAGAATACAAATTAAATACAATGTGCAATAATGTGTTTGGAGGAAGATAACTACCTGCCTCATTATATTTATTACTTTATTTTTTTTTAAATTGAAATAATTAAAGCATTCTAAAAATGTCTAATAATATCTTTGGTGTGATTGGTATTATTATTACAGTGTTATTTATTCACCCACCCACCCATACACGTACAGTGGTGTTGACTCACTCACCCACCCGTACACGTACAGTGGTGTTGACCCACCTACCCACCCGTACACGTACAATGGTGTTGACCCACCCACCCATACACGTACATTGGTATTGACATGACATATATAAATAAAAAAAAAACCTCTATTTTTATATGAATAAAAGCATTTGAGGATATATTGAAAAAAGTCATGTAATATTTTACTGTTAATGATGGTTAATTATTTTACCATAATACGCATAATTAGTTCAAAACAATGGTTATTTTGATATGTTCAATATAAATACATATAAAAGACAGGTTCAATGCGTCAATCAAGACCTGTCTATCTTTTTGTTAAAAGACAGGTTCAATGCATCAATCAAAACCTGTCTATCTTTTTGTCAAAAGACAGGTTCAATGCATCAATCAAAACCTGTCTATCTTTTTGTTAAAAGACAAGTTTAATGCATCAATCAAAACCTGTCTATCTTTTTGTTAAAAGACAGGTTCAATGCATCAATCAAAACCTGTCTATCTTTTTGTTAAAAGACAGGTTCAATGCATCAATCAAAACCTGTCTATTTTTTTGTTAAAAGACAGGTTCAATGCGTCAATCAAGACCTGTCTATCTTATTGTTAAAAGACATGTTCAATGCATCAATCAAAACCTGTCTATCTTTTTGTCAAAAGACAGGTTCAATGCATCAATCAAAACCTGTCTATCTTTTTGTTAAAAGACAAGTTCAATGCATCAATCAAAACCTGTCTATCTTTTTGTTAAAAGACAGGTTCAATGCATCAATCTAAACCTGTCTATCTTTTTGTTAAAAGACAGGTTCAATGCATCAATCAAAACCTGTCTATCTTTTTGTTAAAAGACAGGTTCAATGCGTCAATCAAAACCTGTCTATCTTATTGCTAAAAGACCTCGTAAATCAAGTGGGTTGTGACCAACGAACTTGATTTACGGTGACCAATAGGAGGAGCGCTAGATCCTTGAGTTGATGCCGGCCGAAAGCAGGGAGTTCTGGTAAGATGGTGATGGCAGCCGATGAGTCACCTTGCTGGCGAGCACTCTCAAGTGATCCATCATCCACATGACTTCTCTACGTAAATATGGTCCTCTCGGAAATAATGTTAAAAACGTGTCAATTACCAACTTATTAGTTTTTTTTTTTTTTTTTTTTTTTTTTTTAGGTCAAAATGATCAACTATAAAAATGTGTATAAATTAGTTTTTACTTAGAATGCGTAGATAAAAATCTTTGTAATTCACATATTATATGAAATTGTGGTATTGAGAATGTTTAATTACTTCCCATATGAGTTACAAGACAACTTATCGAAAATTCTGCTTTATGATTTCCTCGTCAATTGAATTTAAGAAATGTTCTATTTACATACAATGTTACCACTTTTTGTATTTAGTCTATATAATATTAGTCTGCATTATTAAGCTGATTGTTTTTTTCTTTTTTTCTCATTCATTATTATTCTATATTATTCATTATGTTGATAGTACTTTTGTGGATCACTGGTTCACTTTTCCCATAGCACTTATATCTCAGGCCTACTCATTGTCACTTATTTTCCTGTATTGTTTAAATTATTGTAGAATACTGTTATGTATTATATTTATTATTAGCAATTTTTAATTACAATGGTTGTTATTCTCATGATTCGTGCAAGGTTTTCTAATATGCTACAGTGTTTCTCAAGTTAATATTATTATATCTTAAAAACCCGTAGTTTTTGTCCGTTTGTTTGTGTTTTTACTTTAAAAATTATAGGTGTATATTGAAACACGTTCAGATGTGTAACAATGTAAGTTGGCTTTCTACTTTAGGCTAAAGGATTTGTTTTTATAAGCTCAGTAAATTATTATAAGCATCGCAGCTTAACATTTTTTTGGTCAACACAAGTCGACAATTATTAATTAAACTTCTACTGTACAGTTAAAAATCAAAAATGTTTTAAATCGATATTTTTTAGTTCCACAATTATCCTAAAATATCACTGGCCATAGAGAGCACATGTGGGGATCAACCCTTAAGGCCATATAGTCTGGAAAGTGTAATAAATGTCTGTGAATCCCTCAGGACGGTGTGTGTGACTGTCCCGGTACCTTATGCGGTTGTAAACATACAGGCATTCCCTTTCTTCTTCTTCTTCTTCTTCTTCTTCTTCTTCTTCTTCTTCTTCTTCTTCTTCTTCTTCTTCTTCTTCTTCTTCTTCTTCTTCTTCTACTTCTTCTTCTTCTTTTTCTTCTTCTTCTTCTTTTTCTTCTTCTTCTTCTTCTTCTTCTTCTTCTTCTTCTTCTTCTTCTTCTATAAATGTAAAAGGTCATTTGGCATGTTGAAATGAATCTACATCAAACTTTCCCTTTAATCAGATTGTATTAAAGTTCAAGTATGAATGTTTAGAACATTATTCCCGTTTCACAACTGATTATAAATTAAAAATTGTCCTGCATTATTGGAGTTGATGACTTTTTCTCTTTGTATTGTACTTTCGGATATTCCTTCAATTAATAATCGGTAATACGTTTTTCTAACACAACTAATGTATTAGTAGAGTAGCGTAATTTGAAAATGTATTAATAATGACACTATTGTCTGTATCAAGTGAAAAATATGAAAGGATAACATAACACTCTCATTATTGGTTAAATAAAAAGATTTTATTTGCAATTCAAGCTCTAAATGTTCAGTCCCAGCCATATGTATGATTTTCACGTTCGAAAATAAATTAATTCAATTTCACGATATTCAGGGAAAATATTGAAATTTAATTTTTTAGGGGAACTGTGTGATATTATTAATTTTACACTTTAAAGTAATAGAACTGTGTAATATTTTGTGCTTAGCTGTTCATTTAGGGTAAGAATTGAGAACAATCATTTTCTTATTATGTAGGAAATAGATTGTTAGTAAATTCTGATAATGTTTCGATTGAGAATTATATGCAGCTTTTCAGCAAGATATTGGGAATGGATATCTTCCAGATAAATTATAGAATAACTAAGTTAGTTTGGTTTCGAGTATCCCAAACTATATAGAATGTTATGGTGTTTGGGATTTTCCTTTACTATAGCATTTTTCTTTTTAGTTTAATATTCTAAAATGTTTTATTATACGCTTGAGTCCTCATATTTATTTAAATCTGTTTTCTTTGAAAAAAAGATCCAATTATCTTGTTGCAACATATTTACTGTATTATTGTGTTCGTGTTCCCTACACAAGGTAACTAACTATAAATGGTGAAAATAATTGTAATAGGTCAGGTTGAACACGCTATTTTTAAATTGGAATTGTAAATGTTTCGATAGTTAGACTCTCGTTGTTAAGTATTTATCATTTCATACCAAGTTTGGGCTTATAGTGATTTTATGATGCAAATATTATATAAGTAAAGTATTATTTACCATGATGACAATAATAATGGCAATACACTAAAGTATAAGGGATGTGCCCAGCAGGTGAATCATCCCTCGTCACTCTAAGTTAACAAGTTGGGATGTACGTTTAGGTGTGTAACATTCTTATGGACCCGTACCCAACAAGCTAAATTCAGTTGAAACTCCTGACTGTTGAACCCGTGATCCTTCCCTTGTATTGAAGTCAGGAGTGCTAACTACTAGGCTAGGAAGAGGAATAATTCGTGTATTTATTAGTATGTAGGTTAAAGGTCCTGTATGTTTGTCAAAATAAACTCCCAATATACATGTTTAAGGGAGTTATCGAGTTGTTTAAGGGGAGTTGACGAGTTGTTTAAAAGGAGTTGTCGAGTTGTTTAAGGGGAGTTGTCGAGTTGTTTAAGGGAAGTTGACGAGTTGTTTAAAAGGAGTTTTCGAGTTGTTTAAAGGGAGTTTTCGAGATGTTTAAGGGGAGTTGACGAGTTGTTTAGAAGGAGTTGTCGAGTTGTTTAAGGGGAGTTGTCGAGTTGTTTAAGAGGAGTTGTCGAGTTGTTTAAGGGGAGTTGTTGAGTTGTTTAAGGGGAGTTGTTGAGTTGTTTAAGGGGAGTTGTCGAGTTGTGTAAGGGGAGTTGTTGACTTGTTTAAGGGGAGTTGTCGAGTTGTTTAAGGGGAGTTGTCGAGATGTTTAAGGGTAGTTGTCGAGTTGTTTAAGGGGAGTTGTTGAGCTGTTTTAGGGGAGTTGTCGAGTTTTTTTAGTAGTATGCAATGTTATTTCAAATGTTAATATTGCTATAAATAACGTACTAAATTTCAAAATAAATGAACAAATCTGTGTATTAATTGTATCTTTTAAAAAACAAGTTCCGTTAGTTGACCCTAATCACTGGAATAATAAATCAAATTAGTATACAAAAAGTGACCGACTTTAAATTGATATAATCTATAGAGTGCTGTAAATTATTACCCACACATCTATTAAATTCAATTTATTTTTGTTTTTATATTTTTATACTTACTATCGCAATTATTATGTCTAGTATCATTTTACTTATTTAAATAATAAATTAGCCTCATATTTAAAAAAATTACAGTTATTTTATCAATTGTTATTTCTATCTTTACTGCAACTTTTAAAATGTCATTAAATCAAATAAACGTAACACCTGACCACATTATTAGATAATTAAATAAACTTTTTAAAATTCAAATTTTATTATTAATTATTTTCCATGGCAATAAATTTAATTAATTAAAAAGATAATTGTCATACAAATACTAGACTACTTTAGATTGAATTAGTGACATAATATACTATTTCTGCGTTTTACATGGTTTTTTTTTTAAAGTACCGAAAAACTTGTTCAACTAATAAATATTGTCTTATAAATTGGTAATGTCATTGTATATCAAACTAGATATAAACTTCACAAAGTTGACACTGTTCAAATATTGTGAAGAACTGAAGCAATATCTTGACCCCAGGGGTACCTTAGACTTGTACGTGACCGAGATATTGAACCTTGGGGAACCCCAAAGATATTGAAGCGTAACCAATACTATTTTCCAAACCAACATTATTTTACCTTTCACCATTTACTGTAGAATTTTTCAAATTTAGTTTGATAGTTGAACATAATTTATACGGGATATTTTCTACTATATCAAACTGATTTTTATTCATATAAACATTTTCAAATCATTCAAATTAGTTGTTGTGACTGACTAGCTTTATTCACCAAACACAGGAGTAAGCCAGGGGTATGAGCTGTCACGCATCTTTCAGTTATAGAAGAAGCTTTTCAAGAAACAATAACATTAGGAGTTGTACGCAAAATTAAAGTATTTGCGTTTACAGATGACGTAGCCCTTATAGCATAAACCAAAGAAGATCTTAAAATATTATTTCTAAAATTAAGGAAAGTAGGATTAAGGATTAGTGAGGGAAAACAAAAAACTTCTTATTTCAAGAAAAATTCAAAGTGGAAGTAGTAATCTTCAAAGAGATGATATTTACAGATAAATAAGTTAATACTTTGGGGTAAAATTGGCTCAAAACAGTGGAGGAGAAGTGGAGAGGTATAAGGCAGACTTATATCAGTATGGAAAAGTTTCTAGTATTTATCGAAAATACTGAACTCCGAACAACTCTCCTAAATTACAACATTTAGAATTTACCGCATTATAATGCAACCAGTACTCTTCTTTATGAAAATTTAGCTAAGAGAAAAAAATTCAGAGAAAAAATATAGTTTTAATACCCCTAGTTTTAAGAAATATATATGGTGCGATAGTTGATAATGGTAGTTTGAGAATCATAAAATACACACACACACACACACACACACACACACACACACACACACACACACACACACACACACACACACACACACACACACACACACACACACACACACACACACACACACACACACACAAGAATTAAGATATTAACACACCCTGACATTGTAGCTGTCATCAAAAGCTAAAGGTTGATATGGGCTGGCCATATAGCAAGATGACTAGAAAACACTCTTATTAAGAAAGTCTTTGAGGAGAGACCATCAAGCACTAGTCCTCTAGAGGACCAAAATTAAGGTGGCAGGACCAAGTACTAAAAGAGCTTAGACGAGAGGAAGGAGCAAGCGCAAGAAAGGGAAGACTGAAGATACAGCGGTAAATAAGGTGGCTTGTTATACAGATGAAATACTCAAATAAACAAAGTTTTACACGGACGTGCTTGTGTCTCCAAGACAGCGGACAATGTCAACCCGTCAGTTTGTGTGAGAAACACAGTCCACAAGGATATACGCTCTATACCCCAGAGACAGATTGTATACGTTATTGTTCAATTACTTGAAAATGCATTAAAATAGTGTACAACCGTACCAAAACAGAAAATTGTATTATTACTTAAGAATTTTATAATTCTTTTATCAGTAATGTTGTTGTTTTTCTTCACAATGCACTCTGACTTTGTTTCAAAAATAACTTTTTATCTCAAGTTGTACTATCCTAACCTTTCTCGCTCGTAAGGTAAAAGGTTAAAAATTCTATGAGTTGTCTTTATCGGTTATTTATAATCCACCTTATTTTAGCTCTTGAAGAGGTTAAAAATCCTTTCTTATTACACCATTAACCATTAAAGAATACTGTGCCAAGTGTCATGACCCAAAGCGTTACAGATTTTTTATTCACTGTGATAAGTTAGTGAATGGTATTTAGCGTTTGTGTTTATAGATGACGAGAACATTTATTTATTTTGAATCTTATATCCAAGCTTAGGGGACATTTTGGACTGAGATTATAAGCGAATTTATTTATCAAAATAATGTTTTAGGTTAATTATAGTGAAGATGAAATAAATTCTAAACTACACAAATTCACATAGGAAATGCTTAAAACACAAGGTTTACGACTATATATAGGCCTTAAAAGTTCATAAGAAAAGCCATTCCAAATTAATTGTTTTATTTCATTGTTTTGTCTTCCAAGTACAGCTTTGTGACAGCTTGATTAAGAGAGATGTTTTATAAGAGAGTTAGTGGATCGAATGATTTAGTTTATTATATTTTTCAGCCCATAAAAAATCACATGTTTTGTACTAGATATAAGTTTTTCATTTAGTTTTTCTTCATTAAAGAAACCATTTTAATCCCTATTTAGGCACATTCCTTTTAAAGACCCTAAACTGTATTGTATACTTATCAAAGCCGTGACTGGTACATACCTACAAATCTAGACTCAGTTGCCACATTGACATGACCAGATGTCATGTCTATGACAAGTACAAATGTATAAATTTAATTACTTAATTTGAACACACAGAAGTATTTACTGTATCCCCACAGTGGTACATGTGTACCATACGTTTCCATACCCCGGCGACAGCTTGACAAGATTTCATGAGTTTGAAAACAAACAATTTTGAAAAGGTGGGTAATACTTCACAATTCACAATTTTTTTTTTTTTTTTATTCTAACAACATAAATGGATGTTTAAATTTAGGCTGGTTTAAAGTCGAATCAGTTAACAATTTTACCTTACATTTGGTAATGTTAGGCTGGTATGTAAATAAAGCAATAGATATTTGCATAAAATAGATCTTCTGGTCCTCAGTTATTAAAACTATTCTAAATATACAGTATATACAATACAAAAAAAATAAATACATACTATTGCGTACACTTGCAGATTGGAAAATATTGGAAGTGTACTATAGGCAATTTTTAAATGTTACTTTAATCGATAAGAAAACAAAGAGTTTGTACAATTAATCAAGAAAACATTATAAAACAAATCACGTACACACAGGCACGTACACACACATGACACAGGATAAAGTAAATTGGTAGAGAAATGTAGACTTATTTTACAAAAAACAATAAATGTTTTTCCAAAAGTATTATTAAATTTTGCTAAGTGTGGAATGAGATGGTTTATTACTAATTAGTTTATTTTTAAATAATTTAATTGATTCTTTCGAATTTTAATTAGCGTTTTCTGGTGTATAAAGATAGTTTGAATTAAATGCTAAGTAAATAATGACGTAAATATCCTCATATAAAGCCATTAAATTTTACCGTAAATTTTAATGACTTTATATGACGATCTTTATGTTAAGTGGCTATCAACAAATAGAAGATTATTTTGTCAATTTCTAAATAATCATAGTCTGGAATATTTTTGATTTTGGTAAATTTCTCCAACGCACAGTAATTTCAAATGAAACTCCTAAATGGGCGAGTCACTTCAGCTAAAACTACTTTCTGCCCTTCCAGTGTTCGTTCAACAGACACCGAGAATGTGGTCATTGGATTTCACATTACACGGTTCACAGAGCATTGGTACTTTAGTCACTGGAACCTCTAACATCATATTGAGAATACATCAATATATTTTTTGTTTATAGTCAGTAGTTTAATGAAATGTGAATTTAAAACATTTGGAGGTGTCCTAATGCTAAGTAATATATGATGGTATAAAGTTAAATGAAATTCAGACGAATCGTAAAGCTGTAGGTCTCTTAGTTGCCTGGCTATTGGGCTATAAATAGTTCCTTAATGGCCGTTCCTGAGAACTAGTTCATCTTAGTAACAATAATGCATACTACATACTGATAAAAATGTTTTACCTACCATGGCAAAAATATACCAATTATAGATTTTTTTAGAGGAGGGGCCAATCCTCCTCCTACTTAATATTCTTAGGAACTCTGCCCATTCCTCATAGACTATTGACCTGTGCGAGGAACCTTTTAAAACAGAGTAAGAAGGTAAACCAGTACAGAAGAAGGTGAATATTATTTATAAATCTTCCACTCTAGGCCAGATTCGAACCAGCGCTATCTCAAACCCAAGCATAAAGACCTGACGCCTTGAACAGCTCGGCCTCCGGCTCGCCTCTTTTTATATACAGGGTTTTCATAAAACATCCTTCAAGACCTCCGGATATGATTACTTACATGTATACTTAAGAAAGGTTCTTATAAACATATGTCCTAAAATGCTTAGTTTTGCGTTTGTCTCTCTGGGTAAGTTTTTACATATTTTATCATATCTTAATAACCCCTCAAGATATTATCTTCAAATGGTACATCTACGAGGAATAATAAAGCTTAATTTAGTAGAGATTATTAAATTCCTACTTCGTACCATTTCAATCTGGCGGTTATTTTTAGTTTTCAAAGCTTAATATCTTAAAAAGATAAAGTGTTCTTAAAAAACTACAATTTACACAACAAGTGCAAAATTGTATTTCCTAAAATATGGTATAAAGTGTGTTAAGATCGAGTGATCAATAAATGATACATATTTTTTCTAGTATATGCTGATTGGATAAAATTGCCACAACAATAGCATGTACTATAATCCAAAAATTAAATTTTATCTGTATATTATTAATGATCCGATCTTAACAATCTTTGTACTATCCTTTAGAAAATCACAAATTTTAAATTTTTGTGTGTATTGTAGTTTTTTTGACTTTACACTTTTCAAGATATTAGGCTTTCAAAAATTAAAATAGCAGCCATTTTGAAATGGTACAAAGTAGGAGTCTGTTACTGTATACTGAATTAGGACTTATAATTTTTCATAAATGTATTGGATTTCAAAATAATATCTTGAACAGTTATGAAGATATGATAAATTATGTAAAAATCACAGTCAGTCATACAGACAGACGGAAAACCAAGCGTTTTAGGAAATGTGTGTACAGGAACATCTTTCTTGGGTTTCGTGTACGTAACCGTAATCCGAAGTGTTGAAATGTTTTTACAAACACCCGCTCATAGCTTGATGATTGGTGTCTTAGTAATAAATAATAACTAACACAATATGTTTATTTGATATTATTATCTGTAATTCCACAAAAACGTTTAGAGTCTTTTAAAAAGTTTAATTCGTGATGTTACCAAAAATGTGTCACCCGTTCTTTCATGAGACATTCTTAGTAACATTGCATTTTATTTTTTTAACTTTAATCCAGGGAGCACCATCAAAGAAGCTATTTATTTTAAATTAAATTATTATTATTCTGTACGTACATATTTTAACTTATTTATTATAAATCTAAAACATTATCTATATTATAAAATAATTGAAATTAACCTTTTTTAGATTTTTAATTGTTTTTATAGAACGTAAAATGACAGATAATTGTAATATACTATTATAACATTTGTTTTACATTTTTACAAATAGTAACTTATAACTACAAGGTAGTTGGTAGAATATAAATAATTTCTTTATACACATTATTTTATTTGTAAATCCCGCAACCTTTTAAATTTACTGATAACTAATATAACGGATAGTAATTTTGTAAGTATGTAAATAAATTGAAAGAACAGAATATTGTTTTTACCATGAATAAAATGTACTATAAAAAGTTTTAATACTTTAATATAGTAATTAAAATAAATAAAGCATGGCCAATCAAGCGAACATAATCAGACAGTAATTGCACTGACAGTTTTCTATGTGTATGTTTTAGTTAACTGAATAGTAATAAAATGTTAATTAATCATTTAACACTGTGAATGATTATTTTTTACAGTAATATTAAATTTAATTGGTTCAATTGAGCCGAACCAATTAATTTCCTGTTTTCGGAAAAACTAACGTTAAGAAATGTTACCATAGTTAGAGGTAAGATGGTAAATGTCAATGGGGTGTGTTCTGGCCCTAAAGGGGGGAGGAGCTTTGAACTCGACGTGAAAAAGATATTGAACCTCAGGGGATCATAAGAAGGGTCATGAGAAGGTGGATAGTTTTTTCATTTTTCCGGGTGGAAACTAAAGAAAGGTGGCCACATTTTGAGGTTAGGTGGTAAAAGTTAATGGGGTGTGTTCTCGCCCCAGGAGTGACTTTGAGCTTGACGTGACCAAGATATTGAACCTAAGGGGTCATAAGGGGGTGGATCGATGTTTATTTTTCAGAATGAAAGTAACGTTAAGAAAGGTGGCCATATTTTGAGGTTAGATGGTTAAAGTTAATGGGGTGTGTTCTCGCCCCAGGAGTGACTTTGAACTTGACGTGACCAAGATATTAAACCTAAGGGGGTTATAAGGGGGTGGATCGATGTTTATTTTTCAGAATGAAAGTAATGTTAAGAAAGGTGGTCACATTTTAAGGTTAGATGGTAAAAGTCAATGGGGTGTGTTCTCACCCCTAGGAGGGCTTTGACCTCGACGTGACTAAGAAATTAACCTAATGGTGTCAAATTGGGTGGATCGATATTTATTTTTCAGTATGAATTTAACGTTGAGAAAGGTGGAGAAAGTAACCTTAAGAGAGTAGATGGTAAAAAGTCAATGGGTTGAGTTATTAATTTGAACTCAACGTAAATAAGATATTGAACTTCAGGATGTTTTAAGGGGGGGATCGATAATAGTTTTCCGGGAGGAATCTAACATTGAGAAAGGTGTCCACATTCAGAGGTTAGGTGGTAAAAGTCAGTGGGTTGTGTTCTCACCGTAGGAGTAGCTTTGAACTCGACGTGACCAAGATATTGAACTTCATGGGGCCATAAGGGGGTGGATCGATGTTTATATTTTCAGTATCAAACGAACGTTAAGAAAGGTGGCCACATTTAGAGGTTAGATGGTAAAAGTCAATGGAGTGTGTTCTCGTCCCAGGGGTGGCTTTGAACTCGACGTGACCAAGATATTGAACTTCATGGGGCCATAAGGGGGTGGATCGATGTTTATATTCAGTATCAAACGAACGTTAAGAAAGGTGGCCACATTTAGAGGTTAGATGGTAAAAGTCAATGGAGTGTGTTCTCGCCCCAGGGGTGGCTTTGGACTCGACGTGACCAAGATATTGAACCTCAAGGGGATCATAAAGGGGGGGGGGGGGTGGATCGATATTTATTTTTCTACAAGGATAGAACCAATATATTTTACATGTTCAATTAATCTCAAGTTTAATTTGTATTAATTAAGCATCTAAACAGTTTTAATGTGAGTTCAATGTAATGAATAAACACTACAAAAAGTGGAAATGAATCAGCAATAACACTTCGGTTTTCTAACTGTCATTGAAACGCAGCAATAAAAAAACTAAAACTTATGCTTATTTTTCAATATCTATTAAACTTGCGTTACTATATTTAAAATGTTCAACTCAAATCAATTCCTTTTTTCCTCAAACCTCGTCAATGAGAGCAACAGCGATCAATAAGTTTTTTTTTTTTTTACTTGAACAATCGAATTTGAAATGAAATGAAAAACGACTTTATTTTTAAGGCGAAGTTAGGACTGGACAGTCCTCTCTACCACCTAACCTTATAATGTGGTTAGATTATCCAGATAGTTGTTTTAAAATATCACACGTAAAGAATATTTTTACCAAGACTTATTAAAGTTACGGTTCTTGGAATCAGTATTTTGTACAATATAAAATATGACTTCAGCATTTACGCACGATATTAAGAGAAATGTTTAGTTTGAGATTAAATAATCAGTCAAAAAATTTTTTAAGCGGTTTTATTATACTCGCAGATATCTTATGTTCAATTTTAATTCAATAACTATCAGCTGTTTTGGAATCCAATAGTGGAGCGCTAGTGTAGTCACATAGAAATGTAATACAGTCAGTGTTGTCTGTGCTAGCGATATTCTAACCAAATAACTGTATCACTAATTAACCAAATGACTGGAAAAAATTTTCCTGTTATATGATATATATTATTTGTTAGTAATATAATCAAGCATAAAATTAAACTACTTATTAACCAAAATAAAGACTTTTCTAGTAATTTAGGTAATTTTACCCCACTGAAAATCACAGTTTAGTCCTAACAGTGTTCATTGGATAGAAAGGCTGGAATGTGGTCATTGGATTCCCCATTACACGGTTCACAGACTACAATGGCCGTTGGAACCGGAAACAACCTAAATATACAAAATATAGAACACAATTTTTAATGCTACAGAACAAGGTACAAAAAATAAAAAGCTTTTGAAACAATATTGCTCAAATAAATTAATTGTTTACTATACTGAAGTGAAGAGATAAATTTTGTCCTTATAATTAATGTTTAAAGTAATCGTATCTGCGTAAATATATTAAGGACTAACCCTTCCTAAAAATGTTTCAAAAACTATTTTATTTTATTTATTCATAAGACGCCGATCATCAAGATATGGGCGAATATGGATTTCTAATGAGTGTAATGAGTGTAGACGAGCGAATGTAGTCATTGTTACAAACTAAGGCCGACTATTCCTTAAAAAGTGTCATTAATTAATAGCCCAATGACAAATGAACAGCCGGTGATTATCAGCTGATCCTTCTCAAAATGTATTATGACTGATTGGGATCGAACTGAGAACCTTTAGCACATGAAGCTGGGATTGAACCAACTACGCTACCGACCAATTTATTATAACTTTAACACATTAAAATGTATGGTTTTTTTAACTGGAGCGATTTAAAATTCAATACTACTTATTTAATGATAATTTTGTATAATCAAATAAAAATTAAAACGTGATTATATTAATTTGAACTGTGTATAGAAAAAGGGACGATTTAATATTATTTTTATAAAACTAAAATTACCAAATAATAAAATTCTAAAGTAATTTTACGCTAAATTTCAATTAACACACTACGTGGGTGCTGATCTACTGGTGTGGATATATGGATCATCTAAAAAATATTTTTACAAATGTCCTATAACCCTTTTTATCCATAATCCATTCATCTACTGAACTAAAAATAGCAAATGTAAATGTTTAATCAATTGTGCCTTGATTGTGCCTCTTGTGTTGTCCATGTGACTAATGGAGAGAACTAATAACAATATCTACACTTTTTTAATTGTATAATTACTCATAACGTATTTGTATCGTATGATGATTTAAAAGTGTCACTAGGTAAGGTCAGGGGCTAAAGCGGTGGTGTACCACGTAAACTGCCCGGGCTAGGTTCCTGGTGTAACCACCCAGCTTGTATCTCATTGTCCAGGCCGTGATTCGGATATTGAGGAAAATGAATTTACAAACAACGAGTTTACTCGATTTTACAGTTTAATCTGCTGATTCCGTTTGTTCTCCTACAAATTATTGGAATTATTTTAAAATCTCTTTAATTTATATTCAGGTTGGTTAGTTTATTTTTTGGAAACTAAGGAAAAAGAAGCCAAACTTACCTTCATCCCAGGGGTGAGTTTGAAATCAGTGTGATCGAGATATTGAGCCTTAGGGGGTTGTTGGAGCCTGAACCTATTTTTGTATTTCTACATTGTTTGACCACATTCTATAGATAGAACATTCCATTGCGTTTTTGTCATGGGGGTTGAGCTGGTCTTCAATAAATCGCATAAGCTTGTGTTGGATTAGTATGAAACTTGCACTTAGCTTTGTCGTGGGAGATCGGTATTTAAATAATAAGACATAAGTACTGTAATTTGTATTTTATTAATATTTAATTTATGAAATTAATCCTTAATTCCTCCTCTTTTTAAATTGGTGAGTGATTTTGAAAATCTTACGATTTATACTTGTTCAAGGAATTATAAATGTTTCGTTTTATCCAACGTTCTGCATGCACAAATGTGGTTCAAAGAGCAAATTGCGGTTGGTAAATATACATATTGACTATTTAACAGGATACTGATTGTTGTTTTTAATTTCTTACGATAACTTGTAAATTTCTAGTAAAACAACAGAAAACTTCCTTGATTTAAAGCACATTATGGATGTATTTCAAGATCTTCTCGTGTAATAATCGAGCATGGATGTTTGACAGAAAACCTAGTAATTCACCAACTAAACGAGTTATCTATTAACGAAACAATGATTATAAATAATTGACACTAACATAGGTTTGTAAAAATTGAAATATATTTCACAAGTCGACACTTATAGGACGTATTTTGTATATTTTGTCCAAATAGGAATCCTCTTTTTTTCCTTTTTCGGTATACTTATTAGCGTCCTTCTATTCATGGTGTTATATGTTATTTCCTCATGTGTTAGTAGTCACTTGAATATGGCTTACTGACAGGAGCAAAAATTCCAATTAAACGATTAAACAAAATTCCCAATAATTAAAGTGCAATAGAAATGTCAAATATAAAAAATATAGTATCAATATTTAAATGGTAAAATAAATGAAAATAATGAAATAAACTATAAAATAAACATAAAACTTAGTTTTTTACGTAGCTATGGATATGGACTAAGCAATATAAAAAGGTAAATCACCCCTCTAAAACATCATTTGTCGATTTCCGTAGCTTGCAATCAAATATAACTTAAACGTACATTTAAACAAGTACTATAAAAACAGATGTTAAATTTCACCCGAAACCCATTAACAGAAAGTAGAAATAAAGTTTCACTATTTTAATTAGAAACGGGAATGTTTAAATCAACAAATGTTAAGATAGAGACGTAGACTTCCTCCATGTAAAAAAAAAGAATCTGTAGGAAATGGCCAGTATGTTTACAACCACGTAAGTCACCAAAAAGTAACACGTACGGTCCTGAAGGATTAACTTGAAATTTATTAGACATACTTTTCGGGCTATTCTGGCTCAAAAGTCGGTCCCCAAAAATAAACTAAACCAAGACCTTGTAGCGCATATATAATGTACTTGTCATGACATTGACATGAATTGGCCGTAATTTGGCTTCAACCGTCAAATCACCTTGAAACCCTATGTTTAGCACAGTTTGTGTTCGTAATATTACAAGTCAAATAATACAATATTTATATATAGGTTAAATATAATAAATATGACTGTCACCAAATACAGGCCTATAAGTTTTTTAAAGGTCAATACTGGCATATATTAAGATTATATATATATATATATATATATATATATATATATATATATATATATATATATATATATATATATATATAAAACCTTAAATCTACGCATTCCTAGGGAATATGTAATTGACAAATAATTATTTCAAATTTATCAAGAATATCTTTATTTATTAATTTTAAGAATATAATTAAAAATAACATTTACCCCATAACACATTTACTTCAAATCAACTATTTTAAAGGTCTATGTTTAAAACAATTTCAGACCAATTTCTCAAATTACGTTAGCATTAATTGTTGGTAAAATTACAAAAAGATAAAACATCACACAAATGCTATGTGTATATGTACAAATATATGTGCAGTAATTCGTAATTAATTTTAAAGTGATTAATTTCAGTAGACCACGTTTCCCATCTTTAGGCCAGACATTCATGAAGGAGACATCCTTTGTGAATACTTTTAATATTAGGAAATCAAAATTAATTGTTTTACAAAGATTAATTGACATACTATTTGAATGTTTTTTTAGATATATTCAATTGAACTTGTGTGATTTATTATCTGACTTTAATTACACATTTGACAAAAACCTTCTTAGTGGTTAATTTAGGGTATGTAAGCACATTATTAGGTAATTATATAATCTAAATGTCAATAAAACTACTTTTTTCATCCTAAAACATACTTGATACAGTGATTATTTTGGAAGCTCACAATTTTTAATGGTGTAATTTCTAGGCTTCTGATATGTTTAAATATAACGAAAAAAATTCCCAATAAAATTTAGTGAATTATTTATGTATATATTAAAAATAGTTACAAGTATTTCATGCCTTAATGTGTTATGTAGAGTTGAACATTTTCTGCATGGCATCCACAGGTTCTATCCCCTGCGAAATCTAACGCTACTGAACCATGTAATGGAAAATCCAATGACCACATTCTGGAATTCCACTTTGGATCAAAAAAGGAAAGGTAGCAGTAGATACTTATTTTGTTCAGTTAAATAATTTTTAATATTATAATAAAATTATTCAACTTGAGTAATTTTCATCGTAAGCTGATTAATATATACAGAAATTACATTTATAATTAATACCATAAATTTAATGATTTAATATAATATATCTATTTAAAAATTAAATATGTATCATATAGATGTTTTCGAAAATGTGCATATACCACGTACCTCTTTTTTTTATTATTGATGCATTTTATCCCGTTGTGTTTGTTCCTTCTTATTAAAAATATGGAAACTCATAAAATATATTTACTTAAACTGTTTTTATTTCTAAAAGTAGGTAAAAACTGTTGAAGGTGTGAGTTGGCGAGGCAGAATATTCTCATGTACAAATTTGAATAACTGAGGACCAATTAAGGTATAAAATTAAACCACAAGTTTTTTTTTTTTTTAATATGTTTCCTAAAGCACTTCAAATGAGCTTATACGTTTGTAAGTATTTCCCAAGAATGTGAAAATATATTAAAAACCATATTGTAACTGATTCCCACAATGGAGAAAACATCGTTGGTAAATCTGTCACAGTGTTTCTGCAATCTTGTCGTCAGTCTGAAATACGTAGAAATAATGTAAGTCACTTAATCCAATCACAAACCATTCTTCCAATCATGATATTTCATTTTTATTACAGAAATGGAATTAGTGATGCGAGGATTTATCGATGGGTTATAACTGTTTACACATTTCAGTATACCAATGTTTACAATGTATAATGTACATAAATGATATAAGAAACCAAACCACCAGGCTTTAAGGATTGGTTTGTTTTTCAACTTATCTCGTTTATTTATTACTGGCTTTAATTAAGGTTGTTAGAGTTTGTTGTTTTTTCATTCTTTCATATGCACCTTTCGGAATTGTTCTTATTGCTCGTTTTGTTATCCGTTATTTTGAATGTGTTGTTATTCCAATCTTTTTTTATTACATCCTTGAAACTAACTGTAAATAAATTTTTGCATCCGCATCTTTTGAATGTGTTGTTAATGCTATTTTTGTTTTCTCTACTCGTGTTTTTAATGATTTTGTTTTTATATTACAGTACTCTTAAATCTTTTTATTTATGGTATTTACTGCTATTTATTGTGTTGTAATATCACTGTTATATTGTATTATAATGATATTAGTATCTATTTTTATGGAGAGAAAGTGGATGTTTGTAATTGTTCACTGATAGTTTTATACTGGCGTTTCAGTCATTAGTAGTGTAAATAAATAAGCCACAAGTATCAAAAGTAATGGTTCCAAAAATTATGTATTTCGATAACTAGCTGGTGGCCTATAATTCAGAATTTATCTGAATATAAAATAATAAAATCACATTTATGATTTTGCTGTTTGAGCTAAAATAATTATTCAAAACAAGTTTTATTAAATATTTTGTTCACGTTTATTTTTATTTTCTGGATCGGTATTGTGGCGCAGTGCTGTAACCCAGCTACTTACTTTTGGGCAAAGTGTAGTGGATATTGTAGGTGACAGGTTCTATGATCGGACCTCTTAATACCGACATGGTATCCGCTCAGAGGGTTGCCGGCGACGTGGATTCTAGTAGAGTAGTCAGGGGTGTCCACGTTGGGTGACAGTCAGGGTCCGGATGTTGTGTAGGGAGGTGAAGTGAGACCAATACTAAGTGGTTCGATTCCAGGTAAAGCTGTAGGTCCCTTAGTTGCCCTGGCTATTGGGTTATTAAGAAACAGTCTTCTGAGCTAAGTCGAACTCAGTTAGTAGCATTGACTACACTTGTTCATATACACTCATTTACTCATCATATTCGCCCATATCTCTACGATTGGTGTCTAGTAATTAATAACTATTCCTATGGAATAGTTATAATATCATAAAATAACACCTACTTTTTCCGTTAATTCACTTCAACTACTTTGCCGGTTACTTTACTACCACTACTTTTTTATAGCAATTACGGTTAATTAATTAAGGTTAGGTCAGGTTAGATTAGGTTAGGTTAGGTTAGATGTCTACAGAGTTGATCACAAACTGGTAAATCCAATGACATACCGCCGAATGCGTTCTTTGTGTGTGAGGTCTTGGAAAGCGATAAGGCCAGCAAGCTCGGATAAAGAATCCGCTAACAGTTGACGTAAAAATGATTAGGAACAGTTTTTTAGAGCAATAGAATATTTATCAAGTGGTAGTGAATTAACGGAAAAAAGTAGTGGTAGTGAATTAACGGAAAAGATCCAATTACACCTCTTTACGGTTAGCTCTCCTGGTGGTTTTAATAGTAACTCCGTCACAGAGATCAGGAACCAATAACTCCCCCCCTTCACCATACAGTTAACCCTCAGATACCACGTGACTCGGGCACCAACTGTGGGTAAAGCAAACCGGAATCTAATGTGTTTTGAACGGTAGCCGCACAAAGTACCATTTCACATACGAAATTCTAAATGTATGCTTGTGTAAGTTATTTGCTTCATGTTCTTGCATAACATTGTAAACTACATTTAAAGCTTCTAATCACCACCATAAAACATTAAAGAGTGACGTTTACCTATTCTGTAAATATTCCACATTTGTTCCTAGGTAGAGTTACAATTTATACTATTTTCAAGAGAATATGAATGTAAATTATGGTTTCTATTTTTATAGGCTTATGAAATAAACTGTTATATTGTACAGGGTGTTTCGCAAGAGGTTGGCACAACTTCAGGATATGAGCTTTAGTAGACATATAAATAAGCAAAAAATGTCCTGTAAACATGTGGCCTATCTCGCCTTATGTGTCTGTCTTTATGTGTTTTTATTACAAAATTATATTTGAAAAATGGTTTTAGGTAATAATTTGAAACTTGGTATACATCGTTAGGAGTAGTTTAAAATAAAAAAGGAACAAAATTATCTTTATCAGTTTCAAAATGGCAACCATAAGAAATGTTAAAATTTAAATAACTTTAAAAACATTATTTTTATTGAAAATTTATTAGAATACTTTAATTTTGTAAATTAAATGACAAATTCAGATACCTCAATGTTAAAAATCGGTTTGAAAATAAAAGAGTACAGCACTTTTTCATGTATGCTTGTTTAGGTTTTTCACTTGTATGAAGTTTACTAACCAAATTTATAACTTCATAGCCATTATAAACAGCTGTTTTAAATTATTCAGAAGTATTCATTGCTTAATTAATTATTTTAGCTGAAGTATGCATTGATGAAGGAGGGCGTCACATTGAACTGCATTTATAATAGAATTATACAATTTGTTTTTTGTTTTATGTAAAATAAATGTCTTTATTAATTTGTTATTAAATTTACAACATTAAAGTATTCTAATACATTTTTAATACAATTAATGGTTTTAAAGTTATTTAACTTTTATCATTTCTTATGGTTGCCATTTTGAAACTGATAAAGATAATTTTGTTCCTTTTTTTATTTTAAACTACCCCTAACTAGGTTAGCAAATGTACAAAGTTTCAAATGATTAGCTCAAACCATGTTTGAGTTTTAAATTTTTAATAAAAACACATACAGACAGACAGACACTTAACAAGGTCACATGTTTACAGAAACTTTTTTGCTTATTTTTATGTCTACTATCATATCCTGAAGATGTGCCAACCTCTTGCGAAACACCCTGTATATGTTATATAGATTAAATAAAGCGTTTACAAAATGTAACTATATTTAAATAAACAATCCATAACAAAAGATAGGAGTTTACATTGAATTGGTTCTTCTTGCGCCACGAAAATTTCCATTTTGGACATTCTTTATCACAAGTATTGTCGTATCAAATGTTCAATTTATTTATAACATGTTTAAATTGAAATTAAAATTTTACACAGATAAATATCGTTCTTTAGGAATATCTTCATTAATTAGTAATACTTTACATTATCATGGTGCATTATTAAATAAAAGCCAAAACAGATAATTTAAATATCAGTTTCAATATTTTGGAAACTATTTACATATACAATATATACTTCCTTTTATTTATAGTTTAATAAAAGTTTAATAAAAGTTTGTTTGTGATTTTGTTAAAGGCATATAAACTATTATTTATTTATTAAGGCGGTGAGCAACCTTAACTGATTTTTTGTTCTTTCTTCCTCTGTAACGTTGTTTCATTGCCCGGCTCAACTCTTGCTTTCTTTCATCAGACTATTTTGGCTTATATCGCCTTGGTTTATTGGTCAACTTTCCATTCATGTGTATTTTGTTTTTGAATGTGTCTTTGTCTAGAATTTTTTCTTGTTTTATGTTTACTATTTGAAGATCTTTTTGTGTTTTTATTACCAAATTGGTTTTGATTTTTAGTGTTGTTGATGCGTTTTATATCTGTTTCGTCAGTCGTGTTGCTGAGTCTTTGTATATTTTTCCTTTGTATATTGCCTCTCTATTGCTGAGTCTTTGTATATTGCCCTTAGAATTTTTTTCTTCATTTCCTTATCCTGTTTCTATATTTGAGTGTTTTTCAGTTGTTTTTTTTTCGTTTGCAGTCTCTATTGTTCTTCTGTTTTTCTCGAATCTAGTATTTTTTCAATGATTTTTCTTTCTTCTTTCTTCAGTCCCTCTAACTGTCCTTTCATGTTTAGTGCTAGAGTTTCACTTGCGTATAAAGCCATGGGATCCATTACTGTCTTGTAGTGTAAAATTTGTATATTTATTGATATTGATTTTTTGTTGTTGATGTTTTGTGTTAATTTTAGTGCTCTTTTACCTTTTTGCATTCTCGCTTTTTGTGCTTGCTATAAAATATCATTAATATTAATACAGTATCATTATTATATATTTGTGTTACTATTCAATTTTGATTCGATGAGATACATTTTTAACATGAATTCATATTTATATTTACATTCATTTTTCTATATACTGTAGTGTCAGATATTATTAAATGTGTAGTTTTTTGTACATCATTGATTAATTATTTTCAATATATTGTATTGTTAATACATGTTTTGTATTAACACAGAGCATGGTAGTGAAACTATATTTTAGGTATGTCCGTATATTCTAAATAATCGTTTTTTCACTTAATATTTTGTTTTTAAATCTCCTACTACACATGGTATAGTGACTAATAACAGACCTAACTACAAACATTTCTGTATAGTTTTACTTTCCCACTATAAAAAGTTTTTAGTCGCACTTGAATGGTGTAAATTCAAAATTAAGGTATGCCTGATTTTGAATGGCTTACTGATAACATTAGCAAGCAAGGCAAGGACGATTATCTGTTCTTTGTTTGGCAAAGTGACCGGCAAGTTCAACATATGCTCACCAGGTAACGCTACTTACCGATTGTGCTACCTCATCTCAAATTCACCACGTTTTTGTATGTTACTGTATATTGTTTTGTAATTCAATAGAAAATAATTAAATAAAGCACTTCTGAAGTAGATAGATAGTTGGAAATATTAAAAGTTTCAAAAAATAAATACGAACTACCAAACTACCATTCGGTGTTTTGCTTCTCTGTTTCCATTACGTTTACAATACATTGGAAATATTGATTATTTTTAGTTCCACTACATTTTTAAGAGAATTGCACTTAGCGTTCATAAAGTGTGTGTGTTTTATAGTAACAAATACATTTTCGATCTAAAATAACTACCAAGCAAGTAATTAAAATTAAATAAATATTAAGATTAGTTTAGTAATAGGCAATAAACGTGTTATAGAGAAAATATTTTAATTTTGTTGTGCTTTTTGTCAATTACGTTAGTATATTTATCATTTGGCAGGAATTTAATCAAACATTTTTGTATTAATAAATAGTGATAAAATTGGAATTTATATGGAATTAAACTCAGACTTGGCTAGTAGTAATTATTTTAATACCAAACTATCGTCAAAATGTAAACTAAATTCGTCTAAATTTAGTAACAGCTTTAGTTTTAGCATTGATTTAAAACACAAATAGATTTCCCGTCCAATTTTATATTTTGAGTCTTAAAATATCAGCTGTTTTTGTGGTCGATTGTGGAGCGCTAGTGTAGTCCCATGTAAATGTAATGCAGTTTAAACCAGCTGTTTCTTATCATGATATATTCATATTATATGGAATATATATTGTAGTTGTATACAATCAAGGGTTTTAGTAATATGCGTAGGTTGTGTATGATTTTTAATACGTGGTACCAAATGTTTGAATTGCAATTTGACGAATACGTTTTTTAAATAATCATATAAAGATCAACACAAACATATTTGAAAATCTAAATCACAACCAATGTGTCAACCCTTAGCTTACTTTATACATAGATGGCTTTTATGCTTAGCCCCTTGTTGGGCCACAGTGTTTAAACTTGATGAGTGCTGCTACCTCTTGTCTTTTTACTGAACTATCTTACTAATGTTCCCCAATGCAGTACTGTTTTTTTCATTTTTTCAGATGTTCTGATACAGTTGTTCCTCAGGAGTTCTCAAACTGTTATCCCCGAGAACCAATAGATACTTTACAAAAATATGGGTGGACAGCAATATTTGTTACATAAATTAATTTAAAAAGTTTGAAAAAATTTTTTTTTTCAGTTTATTGACATTTTAATAAACTGCAAACAGACCTGTTAAAAATAGTACACAGTAAGTAAGTAGTGCATCATGAAAAACCAGACCATATTGTAAAATTATACACATACAATAAATGGCTTTTATTATAATCCTCAATATATAGCCTAATATTCGATTCAATGTAATATTTCATTGTAATATCCATTACATTAAACTGAATTTTTTTTCTGACGCTGTCTGTTACCAACTTGGGGTTGTTATCAAATATATTTCTGGTAGTCTAGTAACTGCAGGTGTATTTATTATTTTGGTCCAGAGGTGGAAAATCAGTATTTTTACAATCAAAATGAAATATTTGGTTATGTTCTGTCTTTAGTAAGCCTTTAAAAACAATGTAGCCTAATGAGAGATTTCACCTTTTCAAAAAATTTAATTATGTGGAACGTTAAGAGAAGATTGGTTTATTGGTACTTGTAATGTATTCCCTTTTAAATTAGTTAGTAACGTTTTTTTTTTTTTTTTTTTTTTTGTATTTATAATATTTTTCAAATGTTCCAATCTTAAAACCAGCAACATCCAGCTTGTGCTGCGCTCTGTAAACGAGCAGTGTAACTCTAGCAGACTGAGCCTAACAGAGAATAAATATTTACTTTATTGTTTAAATAAATTTATTTACTTTATTGTTGTATTTCACTTTACTTTAGACACTATTAAATGTTCTTCAAATACCTTCAAATACCTTTGCTTACCTATGAGACAAAATATAAACAGTAATGTTCCGGTTTTATTAAATTAGATATTATATTTCAATACTTTTTGATTTTAATAGCTGATAATTAAGTAAATAATAAAATCATTAGATTATCATTGAAACTTTAAAGGCTAATAGGGTGAGTTTTACAGTTAGATGGGAATAAAACCATGCTGAAAACCTTCCCTGAAAAAAAGTAACGTTCAAATTTTCATGACTATCGGATGAAAGTAATGAAAAAACAGCACTGGTCGAGTTAGGTTGCGGTTGAAGCGTGTTGCTCACCTGAATGGACGAAGATAAAACTTACTGACATCTTTGGCAAAAGTTCTCCGTTACTTTTAGTTACAACTAGTATTTATATATATTTACTTACACGCTTTAAATAGTTACCACTATTTACGGTGTTCTTTTACAAAATTCTTGAAACCTAAGATTCAAATAATTATTTTATTTTGGATATTATCTAATGATCATACCTTACAATTTAATAATCTAACATTTTATTCAAATCTCTAATGTCAAAATTATTAAAACTAGAACATTTTTTTAATATTTACAATTAGTCTACCAATCAAGTCATGCGTTCAGTTTATTTCTATAAAAGAAACTAAGTAATTAGCGAATAATATTTTAAACATACTCCGTTGTAATTTATAAAACCTGAATTACGATAAGAAATCTGTACTTACTATTCTTAATGATAAATGCGCAAGTGTAATCATTGGTACCAACTACGGTTATTGATCTTTGGAAATGCCACCATTATTATCGGTTCTACAGCTCACATGGAACCTGAACCACGTAGTATTGGTCTGATTTTCAGCTTATACAGTTGTCTTCCCTATGCAACACCCTATTAACCCTGGCCACCACCCGACAGGGTCATCCCAGACCTCAACAGCACTGACCACGCCGATAGTGATCATTAAGCGGGGACCATGTAGGCATTACGAGAACTGCGAACAGAGCCTACATTATCCACATCACTTAACCTTCGAGTAGCTAGCTACACAAGCGCCGACAACACTTAATAATATGTGTACTTTAAGTTTCAGGATAAAACAGTCTGTAAAAATTAGATAAAAAATGGTGTGGCACAATATGTTTTTTTTTTTTTTTTTTTTTTTTTTTTTTTTTTTTTAATACGGAAGAAAATGTAAAATACGGAGAAATTAAGTCATGCTGTACAATATATATATATGTGTGTATATATATATATATATATATATATATATATATATATATATATATATATGTGTATTTAAAGTTTTGAGCATAATATCATGTATAACAAAAAAACAATTAATTACAATATAACATATCAAAAAAGCAACATTTACATAGTTGTAATTTTGAAACTACTAAATACTTACAATATTCAAATATTAATAAATTCCAATAGGATCTAGACTCAGTGTTAAATACAGTAAATTATATTACACGATAAGTTGTTTTCTTAGTTGCCCTGAATATGATTTTCTTAGTTTTCTTAGGGCTATACAAAGGATTGGCCCTTTGTAAACGTCACTGTTACTACGGCCCCTTGGTTAGCAACACAGACATCACACATTATTAATACAACTTTTTTAAATTAAAATGTCTAACTGAACATTTAACATGAAGTTAAAAAGTAGTTTTTCAAGTAATATTATTACATTATACATTGCTGTGATGTGTGCGGTATTTCAACAGGTTTATTATAACCACTTGCTTCGCTAGTTTCTAGACTAAGTAAAAACTCTACTGGCATAGAAATACATAAATGATATAGTATAGCAATTGAGCGTAAATTGTTTCATTCATTAAATCCTTTTAAGCAATTTAACTGAGTTTTCATCGAAACGGTCAAACCACTCAAATTGTGTGTCACTACTGCTCTTAAAACAGTATTCTAAGCATTTATTATGGCCACTTGACACCTCGTTAATATTTCTTATTACTCTGTATATGTTCCTTCCTCTCTCAAAACTGCATCAAAAAGTCACTCCAACTGTCAAAAATATCGATTTTCTTCCCACAAATATTTCAACCTTATCTTAATGCTGCTGGTCTTCAACAAATTCTTTTACAAGCATTTTTCCTGGTGTTTCAATTTTCTAGATAAGCACCATCTACACTATCAGACGAATTCCGAATCGAAAAATCAACAATGGACCCAATGCAGTAATTGACTAGCTCACGTCTAGTCAATGCAGTAATAGAGGGAATTGAAAGTCGTAGGGATACTTTGGGAGTGTTTCTCGACTTATCAGAAGCGTTTTACTGTGTCGACTATCAAACTCCCACGAACAAACTAGATCATTATGTAATAAGAGTAGTAGCATTCAAATGGCTCGAATCGTATCTTAGTAATCCAACATATTTCGTTGGCATATCAAGCGTCTGATCGGGGAAGGTGAGGCTGAGATTTGGGATCCCTCAGGGTTCAATAATTAGCCAGTTACTCTTTTGTATTTACGTAAATGATGTTGACTAATCTTTAAAACAAAGGCGACTCGACTCGTCACAGGTGCCACAACTCTCTGTTTTAAATCAGAATCACAAGAAAAACTCGAACTCGAAGTTTGACTTTTATTGAGTTCAACAGTTCTTTTGAACGTTTAAACGAGCTCAATACATCCATTCCATTTTAATCAGTTTATGTTTCATTAGGTTATGACAAACGGATTCAGATTCAGCCCTGTTGAATGAAACTGAAATCACTGAGTCTGCTCTATGAAATTCAAAGTAATACACCTAGATCGTGGTTTGGCTTAGAATTTTCATGTATACCACGTTTTTAAGTAATCCTCTGGAAATAATGTCTTGCGGTCCAAATATTGCCAAATTAAGTACTAATGGCGACGTATCACGGACTGATCTATCCACAACTCTCCTACAGATTGGTACTTTGGGGAGGTTGCTCAAGCGCAAACCTTTCTGGAATTTTCATTCTTATCGAAGAAAGTCCAAGCAATTGAAAAACTATAATGGACACGAAATAAGTCGTACAGGCCAGATTTTAAAATCTGATACTGTTGACCTTACCTTGCCTCTATATTTTGGAACCATGTGTTATTTTCAATTTAAAATGCGAAACCATAAGAGGTTGTGATATAATCTTATGTTACCAGAGGCAGGGATGGCTATCGAACTGTGAGACACAGAGCTTTTAGATTCTTCGATTTGTCAACAAATTGCGGAATTAGATTAAAAGTATTTAAAACTCGTCTACAACCTGCATTAATCACGCACGAATTCTATACAGCTGAATATAGGTGTTGAAGACTACAAGAGGTCATGGCACACAATTGAGATGCCCTCGAAGGAATGGGAGAGAGTGAATGCAAACATAGTAAGTTTGAGAGTTCAATGTAAGAGCGAGAGGAAAGTTTTAGGTAAACAATGATGATTTCCGTAGTATGTTTATGTTCGTACAATAAAACATATACTTATTTACGCATTCATCAGGTTATCTTAATTTTAATGAATTCGTCCCTTGAAGACTTCAAGAATATCAAGTATTTCAAGGGTGTGGCAGTTAGAAATACTATGAAACACGTGACAACTTACCGTGTTTATTTTTTGTAAACTTCGTGAGCATTTTCTGGGTAAGGGTCAGAACTTTGCCTGGAACTATATCAGTAATGTTCACCTTGTACTGGTTCTTTGCCTATTGGGAAAGGGCAGATTATCGTAAAATTACAAAGGAGACCTGTCCCTCCTTAGAAAGGTTTTTGCTATAAATTGAAATTAAAAAATCTATTAACCGATGTTTTTAAATTGTATTATGTAATGTATGGGATGTAAATAGTTTAATCACAATAAATGGTTTACTAGTTAAATACTATTATAATTGACAAATCTGCCTAATTTTTTTTATTATCTACTGTAAAACAAATAGTAGTAAAAAGTTGATTTGATGGAACACATAAACAAAATGTCCTCTCTTTTCCTTAACTGTTTAACTATTTCAACTTATCTTACGCAGAAAATAATTGACAGTAGTTGCAAAATTTTACTTTCAATGAACCTGCCAGACTATGAACTAAAGGTTGAGAAATGAAACCTGATTTTGTTTAATTAAATTGTAACTAATCTTAGAACTTAGGCTTAAGCGGCCGGTGTCATAACTAGAATCTACAATTTCCGGTGACAACCGCGTCAAGGTACTATCTACAATATTTACAAGATGACCAGACGTTTCGCCCATACTGTGATGTGGCATCCTCAGTGGTTTCTCTGAGACTCCAGACAGTGGTCTCAGAGAAACCACTGAGGATGCCACATCACAGTATGGGCGAAACGTCTGGTCATCTTGTAAATATTGTAGATAGTACCTTGACGCGGTTGTCACCGGAAATTGTAGATTCTAGTTAAATTGTAACTAAATTAAATACTGGATGAAAATTTTAATAATTTATTAATTGGCATTTTTACATGTTATCTGAGTAGTACTTATAAGTCATACAAAGTTCATGAATAAGTACTCTTTAAAAGATAAAACGTTTTTATGGCGCTTTCTGGGGATTAGACTATAGATTATTTTTTACCTTGCTTGTTAATTGAGTGTTGAATTGTATGTAAAAATGTATTGAGTACTTCTTTAGTTACAATATTTCTATATATGTTCATCTTTTCTTAAAGTTATCTAGAAATATAGTAACTTTGACCAGTAAGAATGTCCATCTTAACAATGAGATGCATTGTGATTATTGCATTCTCAAAAGGAAATATTCTATTGAAAATCCTATTTAAGTTTCCTATCTTTTTCCATTTTCATACTATATTGTTTCATTCTAAAATTTCTCTGTGTGTATTTTTTAAGAATTTTCAAAATGTTCATCAGCTGATTTGAGACTATCACATATTACTTTGTTATTATCAGCTGTTACATGCGTTTTGCATATTGTACTGGCATATTGCGTTGTACATACTGTCACATTAATGATCTTTTCTTTGTTATTTTTCATTTTTTAAAAAGATTAAATTATTGGATTTGTAATTGATTTTGCTAAATTAATTTCAATATAACTATTCCCTTATGAGTTATTTAAGATTTTTTATTTTAAATGTCCACTATTTTGAAACTTTTCATACAGGAAAACCAAACATGTTTCTCAAAATGGATGTTTACGTAATAAAGGACAATAACAAATCAGCTTAATACAAATTTTTGTTTTTGAGGTATAAATTTAAACAAAATGGTGGCTGCAAGGATAACCAATTAGTTTCGGACTCTTTAAATACGAGATTTTTTAATCTAAATGAACAAAAAATATTAACCAAGAGACACAAACAGGCAATTACTGTACATTTACGATACGTTACGTTTATCACCTTACTTCATTACGATGTAACGTGTTTCAGTCTAAGCCCGAACTTAGAGAGTAAAATGGTAAATTAAACGAGAGGAATGCGTTGTGCTGACTATGGGGATGTTTTTATTGAATCCTTGCACTCGTTCGCTCCGCTCAAGCCCTCTGGGTGCTGACCGCCATAGTCCACCACTTACAGAGCCGACCACTAAATCATGTCAACAAGGCGAGCTGTAATTTCTTTAAATTATGTTATTAACGCGCCAGGCTTATGATAATTTAATAACGTGTTTCGACCGTCCTATCGGCCTTAAGGCCAGTCTTTGCGCACGCTGGTCGCCCATAAATAGGCTTTACGACCGATTTTACTCTCTTCAAATATTTCTGATCGCTTTATCAACAGTAAGGAGACCTGGAGCCGCTAAGCCGGGTGTCTGGCCAACCGAAGAATTATCTGGGAGTATAACTTCCCTTACCTTGTGTCTGCTGTCGTATGTAAGAGAGTTTTTTCTTTACCATAAATTCTCCCCCCATTGTATGCGTATTCTCTTATTATATCATAACTGCGTATCTAAATTTAAAGTGCTATCCCCACATAAATATAGGGCACGAATGTTTTTTAGAAATAGTTTAAAACTTCATAAAAATTGTTTCTTCAATATTTGAATACTTTATAGTTTCAATGTGTTTCTACTCGTTTACATTTTGTTAAACTGTTAAGTTCGATTGAAGGAACACAACAATAAACTATGAAATAAGACTTTATTTCAAACTTAAAATAGTACGATTTTGATGTTATTCTTTAAGAACTCTTTAAGAAGAGACATAGTTCATTGATATTCTGTCTGTCTCATAAACGTTCTCTGATATTTCAACATTTCAAATTACTATTCCGAGATACTGCAGCAATATTAAATATGTAATGCTTCATAATTTATTTATTTAAAAACATTTAATATTTTAAAGTAGTATCAACTTTATCATAAATTATTTTTTATTCAAATAAAAATTAAATTACATAGCAATTTCAAATAAGATGATCAAGTGTGGCTACCCAGATTAAACATCGGGAGCTACCGAATTTGGTGACGGAATGCTAACCAAGACGGTTATGAGTGGCTACCTAAGTTTAAATAATTGCCTTGCCTCTGGATCCCCAGTGTGGTTCTGTTAGAATTGGAGAAGGACGGTTTCACAAAGAGAGCCCTGGATTTTGTATCTGAAGGAAATGTATTTTCTCAAGAAGATCCAGGTAATCGAAGTCACCATTTATCGACTTATGGAGAGACAGTATGTTCTGACTGAAGTATCTTGATTCCTAATGAGATAAATTTAAAAGTGATGAAACATCCTCCACTGGAACATTCAAGGGTCTGAAGCCAAGGCGCACTCCAACAAGTCTCAAGAATCGTCTTTGTACTCATTCAATCCCCTCCTTTAATGAGAGTTGGTGGGGATACCACACTGCACTACAATACTCGAGGTGAAGTTTGACCAAGGAACAGTATAGCAGCTTCAGTAGATGCAAATCGGAGAGGGAATTCGATGTTCTGAAGAGAAGACAAAGAATTTGAAGAGCCTTTTTGCATATGTTGATGACGTGGAGTTCCCAGTTCATAGGAGAAGTATGTCACCCGAAGATCCTTAACCTTTGTTCGTATTAGAGATATTCTCTGACAGGGTAATCAAAAAGTACAGGATTTGGAATGTGGTGGGACGTGATACAGAAATACTTTTCGAGGTTAAGGGAAGTTCTCTTTTCCCTACTCCAGCCAACCACCGAACTTATGTGGTACTGGAGAAGAGCTGCGTTTTAGACGAAGTTGTCTTCTTCTACAACTTCATATCGTCAGCAAAACGCAAATTGCTGAAGTTAACAGTGCTCACAATATCGTTTATATACAAAATAAAGAGCATGGGACCAAGGTGCGTTCCTTGTAAAACACCATCATTTTGGCTTAAAAGGTTTAGTAGGAAAACTAGATACAATCTTGGAACAACTTGAGTTGAATTATTTTATGAAAGTTACCTGACGAATGGATTCACAGCAAAGGACATACCTCAAACCTGAACCTAGACAATTTAGACATTTTAAAGTGTTATTTTAAACGCAGGCTGATTTTATTTTCAACAATTAAAAGGAACAAATAATTCACTTACTAAAACAAAAAATTCTTATAGCTAGTCTATATTTAAAAAATCTATATAGCATGTACATATGACTATTTGCAACTTATGTTAAAAGTTAATCTTGGAGGATGATAATAGTTTAGTCATTACCAGTGGTAAAACCAATTATTGTCCACTAATATTGCACTAAATTAGTAACTACAATAGAAATACGACTTAGTAACTATAGATTAATTGTTCTGAATGTCACTGTACTGAAAAAAAATCAAACCATACTGAGCTAAGTCCTGTCATAGAGAATAAAGAAAAAGACAACACATCCAATAGTCCGCTGAATGGGTGTCGATTTGTAGAAACTTGGGTGTCTAGAAGTTAGTTCTCCAAATACTTGGTATGGGATGTACGTAAAGATCCATGAATGGGGAAACCAATATCTATACAAGTAAAAACATTAAATATTGAGTGATCATATGTATGCACGTCTAAAAGAGCCGTTAAAATTACGCTAACCGTGTGATTTTCTTTCTATATAATTGTTCTTGTCCTTAGTTTTTTATCGCCAAAATCAAAAGGATTGCTGTAGATAAGTGTTACATATAATGACACTGATGGATAACTAACGTTAACTCCAGTCGTCAATATTTGCGCCTCTGGGATTCACGGCCTTCTTTATTCTCTCGTCACACTCTGCTCAATACGTCATCCACGATGGGTCATACGTCACTAATCTTCCCTCACATGACGTTGACGCATGACTTCCATACTAACGAGGCGTGCCTGGGTTACCCCACCATCCCCTATATAGGGCTGCAACTCGTTACTCAAGTACTAAACCACCTTTGAATAGTAAATTTAAACACATTTTTCAGCGTAAACCGATTTATTTTCAAGTATATAGGTTAGGTTATTTATTCTTAATATCGGAAATGTTTACCTCTTGAATTATAATTGTCTTCGATTGAAACAGAAAGTGATTGGACATATTCAGTAAATCTAAATCAATTTCTTAATTTGAACAATAATTCGTATTTTGTAAGTCATCTACAAAACTTCATTCAAGGTGGACTCCCCCAAAGGTTTGTCAGTAAGATTCTACAAAGGATGTAGGCTGTTGGCTATATTAGTTTTAATCCATTAAGAACGACATTATTTTCAAACCGGACATACGATCTCATGCATTCAAATCAAACAGTTATTTTTAAAGGTTCTTTTCCAAACAAACTGCATTTGACTAAGAATGAAATTGTGCGTTGGAATTGCTTTGCAAATTTCTAATTAGATTTATATACAAAATTATAACAAATATTTAGTTTGAAGTTTTTATTTTCATTTATTTTTCAGAACTAGGCGTATGTATTTAAAATGTCAATAAACAAATCGAACGTGCAATAGATAACATTTAAAATGACAACTTTTGGTCAATAAATAACGAAAAATATATATTCGCAAATGGCATTGTTCTTATGGGATTAAAATCAACATAACCTGTACAATAATTAAAAATTCGGGAAGTGATTGGATGACTTGTCTTACGCATCTGTGAATGGTAAGAATGTGTTAGACTGACACTACAATCATAATTAAAGAGATTTTTTTTCAACTGATATCCGATTTATAGGATAAAAGCGTCTAAATTATTTTCTATTCTGTCGTTTAGAGCCACTGCCCGAGTTCATTGTTATAATTTCCCTACGGCTATCTGCTAAAATATAGCTTCCTCATTAACATGCTGCCTATGGGATTTATGCAAGGCCCTGGATTATAAAGGAGGCAGAGCTGTTTTGTTACCCAGTAGTTAGGCTAGTTAGTTCCTCAGGCGTCCGTTTCAGCGCCAGTGTCGTAAACAGGCGCAAATTAAGGCTCGTTGTAACTGATTTACTTTACGCACAACTCGATCCCCGACACTTTGAAATCGCCTTTTTTTAGTTTCCTCTTTCAAAGTCGGCGCCCTTAGGACACCAGCGTGATTTTAGTAGACCTGGTTAGTTGCTGCGGTACGATTATGAATTGGTTTTGAAGGATTGATCACAGAACTCAAGAGGACAGAACTCAGTTGGAACTTGGAGACAAAGTTTTGAAAATGTATATTGTTTAGTAACTTGCTGATCTTTACCCAAACACGCACAATTCTCATAGACAGTTAACCTGTGCGGGAAATACTGAAGTAGACTACGTAACATGGACGTTCGAACATTAAACATAAGGTACGGAAGAAACACACGGAGTTTATCAAATATTTTTAAAGTTTATATTCTTCTTTTTTTATTTAAAACATTTTTTAATGTACTTGTAAATAAGGTTTTTTGTTAGGCTTTCCACCAGAACTGCAGGAAACAAAAATGTATTTATTTGTTTATATACAAAATAAAACAAAAATAACAAGTTTTAAGAAACATACTTAAGCAGTTAAAAGAACTTTAGATAAAAATATATGGTGAATTCTTCTAGGATTAATTAAGTTGTATGGTTTTAAAAATAAAATTTTAACGGTAAACGAGAATTTTTATAGCTCATTTTCATCCCTCAATAAAAATAAAGCAGCGTTTAATTAAATGAAAAGTGTCCCAAACATTTAAATATTTATGTAAGGAAATACATTTTGATATTTTTGTCATATTTTTATAAAATATAAAGCAACTGCAGACTTTTACTCTAAGTCCCCTTAAGCCGTTGGCCCCAGATTGTTAGAGAGGGCTTCATAGTCCTAACCTCACCTGGTAAAATAGACGAGCTTTAACTTTAACTTTTTTTTAATATGAAAAAAGTGTTCTTTCAATAGGCCATATTTTTTACATGAAATTTGTGTACACATAAAATAGCAATGAACTGCTACATAAAATATATTCCAACAATAGTATTAAAATAATAAACCATGTGACAAATACTGATTAAATTAAGTAGCTGAGAAACCCTTATTTGGGCCGTAAATGACTGATGACTCATTAAGTCTCACAGCAGCTATTTTTAATTAACAGACTATGTCCTTGAGCTGAAGTGGGTGTTATTTTGACAAGACAGTATAACCTGAGTGCTTGACACTCCAGATTAGGTTAATCTTGGTTTGGTGTCATAGTTTACGGTGACACTTTGCTCTCAGTGGTGATTGCTTGCTGTACAACGGTCCAGAATCAAAATGTATTTGAAAATTGTAGTATTCATTTTGTTCTCCTATCTGGCCGTCATTTCCTTATGCAGCAGGTAAGATTGTTAGCAAATATCACAGAATTCTGCGTTAGTCTATAAAAACTAGAGGACGTCCCTGCGTGTTTCGCGTGCCAACCATGTCACTCGTATAATTTGTTACTGTCTCATCATTTCACAGGTTCTTACATTGTTCTAAAATAACCCCACGTTTTAAGTTGCACCGTCCCAAGCTCTTTCTTTCGTATGGTAAAAGAGGCTCTTATTTTCCTATATCTAGACGTTTATTAACGACCTTATTTCAGCTTTTTTGAATATAAAATGTTAAAATCCTGTCTCAGTACGCACCTAGAGTCTATGAAGAATATTTTGCAGCATAAAATGGTTTTCACGCTTATAGCTTTTTTAAATGGTTATGTTTTGTCCAATTTAAATTTGAAGAATTAAATTGATGTGGGTGTGAAGGAAATTATGATAAACTTCAGTATACAATGCCAGTAGGGTATGTAAAAGGTTCTACCAAATAATGTCGTATTACTTGAACTTGTGAATTGTATCACTGTAAAAAATGTATTTAAAAACACTTATAGATATCGTGGTTAAGTGGTAGATTTATACATGGTGGAAGATAAGTCTGATACAGTTTAACATGTTCTCAACCATTCCAGATAAAGCAATAAACTGCACACTCGATTGTTGTACTTTTAGCCGTAACTGTACAATTTACATCACTTCCTGGGGACGGCCTGCTTGGATTCTAGAGAAATTCTGTCTGTAATACAATCATACGTTATCAAACTATAGGTATTTATCAGTGAACACAATGACGCAAACTCTACCTCTAATGAACAACCAGATCAAATATGGTAGTCGTTTGAAATTCAACAATTATCTGAGATTAATTTGCTGTCATTTTGCAGAGAATAACCTTTTAACATTAAATTTGCGGAATTATGTTTTAATAGTAACCTTATTTAACCTTTAACTTATGTATAAACGGTCTACTTACTTCTAGTGGGCCACCCAGCATAAATTGTTGCAGCCCACTTGATATGTCGTATTAGCAGGTTTTTGTAACCTGTAAAGATTACAAAGCTTTTCGATTCTGTATCTAAAGTGGTTGAATGATCATTTGACTATTCCACAATTTTACATTGCTTAGCCAATGGCAATTCAATGCATACTTGGAATGGCTGTCATTTTCAAGTCCGTGGTCCATTCGGGTATTTTTTCTATTAAAAAGACCTTTAATTTGATATGCATAGTTACATATGCTTGTATTAAAGATTTTCTTTGTATTCCAAGCCGGCTGTCCCCAGGACGGGATATAAATTATACAGTTGTGTCAAAAAGTACAATTTTATTTCATGTTTTTGTTTGCTGAGTTTCAATACTTTAGATAATGTGGTTATGTGGTGGAGATATATAGATTGTGTGGTTAACTGGTAGGGATAAACAGATATCATGGTTAAGTGGTAGTTATATTTATATATAGGTAGTGTGTTAAGTGGTAGACATATATAGATTGTGTGGTTAACTGGTAGGGATAAACAGATATCGTGGTTAAGTGGTAGGGATAAACAGATATCGTGGTTAAGTGGTAGTTATATTTATGTATAGGTAGTGTGTTAAGTGGTAGACATATATAGATTGTGTGGTTAACTGGTAGGGATAAACAGATGTCGTGGTTAAGTGGTAGTTATATTTATGTATAGGTAGTGTGTTAAGTGGTAGACATATATAGATTGTGTGGTTAACTGGTAGGGATAAACAGATATCATGGTTAAGTGGTAGTTATATTTATGTATAGGTAGTGTGTTAATTGGTAGACATATATAGATTGTGTGGTTAAGTGGTAGGGATAAACAAATATCGTGGTTAAGTGGTAGTGATAAACAGATATCGTGGTTAAGTGGTAGTTATATTTATGTATAGGTAGTGTGTTAAGTGGTAGACATATATAGATTGTGTGGTTAACTGGTAGGGATAAACAGATATCGTGGTTAAGTGGTAGGGATAAACAGATATCGTGGTTAAGTGGTAGTTATATTTATGTATAGGTAGTGTGTTAAGTGGTAGACATATATAGATTGTGTGGTTAAGTGGTAGGGATAAACAAATATCGTGGTTAAGTGGTAGTTATATTTATGTATAGGTAGTGTGTTAAGTGGTAGACATATATAGATTGTGTGGTTAACTGGTAGGGATAAACAGATATCATGGTTAAGTGGTAGTTATATTTATGTATAGGTAGTGTGTTAAGTGGTAGACATATATAGATTGTGTGGTTAACTAGTAGGGATAAACATATATCGTGGTTAAGTGGTAGGTATAAACAGATATCGTGGTTAAGTGGTAGTTATATTTATATATAGGTATTGTGTTAAGTGGTAGACATATATAGATTATGTGGTTAAATGGTATGGATAAACAGATATCGTGGTTAAGTGGTAGATATATTTATATATAGGTAGTGTGTTAAGTGGTAGACATATATAGATTATGTGGTTAACTGGTAGGGATAAACAGATATCGTGGTTAAGTGGTAGTTATATTTATATATAGGTAGTGTGTTAAGTGGTAGATATATTTATATATAGGTAGTGTGTTAAGTGGTAGATATATTTATATATAGGTAGTGTGTTAAGTGGTAGATATATTTATATATGTAGTGTGTTAAGTAGTAGACATGTATAGATTGTTTTGTTAAGTGGTAGGGATAAACAAATCTCGTGGTTAAGTGGTAGGTATATTTATATATAGGTAGTGTGTTAAGTAGTAGACATATATATATTGTGTTGTTAAGTGGTAAGGATAAACAGATGTCGAGGTTAAGTGGTAGATATATTTATATATAGGTAGTGTGTTAAGTAGTAGACATGTATAGATTGTTTTGTTAAGTGGTAGGGATAAACAAATATCGAGGTTAAGTGGTAGGTATATTTATATATAGGTAGTGTGTTAAGTGGTATATATATTTATATATAGGTAGTGTGTTAAGTGGTAGATATATTTATATATAGGTAGTGTGTTAAGTGGTAGATATATTTATATATAGGTAGTGTGTTAAGTGGTAGATATATTTATATATAGGTAGTGTGTTAAGTGGTAGATATATTTATATATAGGTAGTGTGTTAAGTGGTAGATATATTTATATATAAATAGTGTGTTAAGTGGTAGATATATTTATATATAGGTAGTGTGTTAAGTAGTAGACATGTATAGATTGTTTTGTTAAGTGGTAGGGATAAACAAATATCGTGGTTAAGTGGTAGGTATATTTATATATAGGTAGTGTGTTAAGTAGTAGACATATATATATTGTGTTGTTAAGTGGTAAGGATAAACAGATGTCGAGGTTAAGTGGTAGATATATTTATATATAGGTAGTGTGTTAAGTAGTAGACATATATAGTTTGTGTGGTTAAGTGGTAGAGATAAAAATATATCGTGGTTAAGTGGTAGAGAGATAAATTGCCATAACTTAAACACACTAATTAGGCATTTTCTATTTATTTTCATAGATCTTTAGAAACCCTCATTTTTGACAATTTAGCAAAACAAGTGAAAATTTAGTAAATTTAAAAGTTATTAACTTATTATTAAAGTACAAGTATTAAGAGATTTTATCGTGTAAAATTAGGGACTTACAAAATTTAGAGATTAAAGTGATAAAATATATCAAACTTATTAGCGGTAAAGCTTTAGTTTCTGGTTTAGTAATGGCAGGAATAATCTGATAAAAACTTGTTTCAGTATAACAGTACAACCATAGAGAACTCAGTTAGTGCAATGGTATTTTTTCTGTAAATAGTGAGAAATTATATCGAAGTCATTAAAATTTAATATCAAACTAAAATAATGGTATTGATAAAAAATAAATACATTTTCCTCAACACAATGACAATAACTGAAGATACTAACATCAAAAACTGCACAAACATTAACTATAAAATTAGTGTAAGTTTCCTAGCATCTAATTACTACACTATCACATACAGAATATATCATGACCTAATGTATACAAATAATATTTTTCAGCAGACAGAAATCTCAGTTCTTGACCGTTGGACTGAAGCGATCGCCGCAAGAGGGTCATAACTTCAATCGACTAAGGACAAAAGCTGCTGCGATACAAAATCTCATGGAAACTTGCACAAATGTCACCTTGACTGACTTTCAAGATGTAATTTTAAAATATTTTGATTTTTATATTAATATTATTGCCTATTTAAAGGATACAAAATTAAATAAATTTATTTGTGGTCAAGTTTCTTCTCGAGATAATATTTTGAATCTACCAATAACTTCTCCCCTCTTCCATAATGTTTTACTTATTTCAAGTTTACACAAAATCTAAGTTTATGTTTTTTACAATACAATTTTTTTAGTTTTTCCATCATTATTTTGTAGCTTTTGCCATGGTACCACAGAAAGTAAATTTTAGTAGTAAATTTCACCTTATGGTTGAAAGGTTGCAGTCCTCGTTACTATTCCAATAAGGTCCTACTAAAGACAAATTTTCGTAAAACACTTACTTATTACATTGAAAAAAATTCTTAAATTTTTATTGACCGAAAATTGGAAAAACAAAATTAAGTACGATATGCTTCATTTTTAAAGTATATTTATGAATTAATTCGAATTCAAATGCTAACTTTTTAAACGTTTTAAAAATACAAAACCCCGTTAATTTGCACCTAACTTCAGCTTATAATTTTCTCAACTCAACAGAAAGTTTTTATTGAAAGAAAACTTACTATATTCTAACTGGACTAATTCTAACTTTAAATATAAAAACTGATCGTTGTTCAAATCAAATAGTCAAGGATATTATAAAAAATGGAATGTTCAATCGATTATGCTAGGGGAATATTGTTTTTTATCTTACTGTTTGCTACTTTGTAGCAGTTTTGGAAGTTTCCTGGTGTTAAAAATTCATAGCTCTTTTTATTATTATTGGTAGAATGTTGTTTACTACTTTGATTATTGCTAATTGAGCTATTTTGGTTGTGGTTGTTTCTTTTCTTTCTTTTTTACCGCGTTCTAATTTGATTCATTAGTTATTAATTGTGTACAATGTTTGTAATATTTTTTTGTTAACAAATAGTTTTCGAATAGTTTTATAAGGTATAGTAATAAATTTTATTGATGTTTTTAGTTACCTTTATTAATAATATTTCAGTGGTTTAATATATTTCTTTATTGACTATAACGCACCTACTATTTTCGAATGAATCGTGGTATTCACTCTTTTTGTATCAATTTATCAATGTTTTAATTGTATCGCTTAGTTTTTGTTCTAAATTTGATTGTTTACATATTGATTATGTATAACTACCCTTATAATATCATTTATTATGTTTTCAGACATATTACTACGGGTCCGTCGGACTGGGAAGTCCTTCAGTATCTATTTCCGTGGTGTTTGACACTGGATCAGCTGATCTCTGGGTGGCTTCCAAGTATTTGTGTGTTAAATATCCGTCATACTGTGGTAAGTTAAAATAGTCTATAATGCATATTTAATACTATGCTAATATTAATAACAAAATACTCACACTATCAATCAATATTAATTTATATTATTTAAATTGTTTATATTTATATTAAACAATATTATTTATATTGTTGAGGTCTTTCAAAAACAACGATTTCATTCTTAAAAGCAACAAGAATTAAAATTGATTTGTAAATATGAGATGAAATATTATTGATTAAATAAAAAAACAGTTAAAAACACACGTTGTAGATCTATATGTGAGTGTTATTACCAATCAAAATTATTACAGAGGTGGTTGAGCGTGTAACACTAGCAACTGACGGGGCAATTGAATCGTGCTGGTGTGTCTCTGGTTTAACTAAAAAAAAAGAGAGAACATTTTAAGATACCAATTATGTTTATTCCCTAAATAATATTTATGATCATTTACGTTGTACGTTATATTTCATATAATTTAAATTTGTTTTATAACTTTTGATAAACTGATGTGTGAACATGAATGTTTTAGTACTAAACATTTTTTTATGTCTTTATAAGCACATTTTAATCTAGTTTATAAATTTCGATTCGTTTGGCTAATATATTTATAGTCACTTAATTTCATAGATTCCTGACTTATCTTTGATTTTTTATCTTTTCTTTAGGATTTGAAATAATAAGTTTCGATTTTATTTATTTATTTAATAAAAAGGATTGTTATATTTCGATTTTTTTAAAAGATGTTCTTTAATTTTTGATTTCGTTTTATAGTTCATAAGTTTCCAATGTTTTCTTTTATATTCAATTTTTAGTAAAGTGCTTTTATTAAACTGTTGTATTTTTTTTAGTAATCTTGCTATCAATAATATGTCCTTTATTGAGAAGGTTATAAATATGATATTTTAAAATGTAATAACTTTTGATATCATCGCTTCAATGCATTGAAAATTCAATCTCAAATTAGTATATCGAATATGAATCTTTTTAAACTAAATAATTGTCACTCATTGATAAAAACATACAATTTTTCTAGTACTTTTATTTATTAGGTTAGTAAAAGTGTTTTAAAAAAGCGTTGAAAAATAAAGCTATATCCATATACTTTGCTTTATTAGTATTCAGTGGTTCACTATGTAATATTCTTGTTTCTGTACATAATCGACGTTTATTTGATTTCGACTTTTCTAGTGGTATTTTTACTTAGTATTTGTTTCAGACCACCATGTTGTGTATGACCATACTGCGAGTTCAAGTTACTTACATATTGGGACCCCATTCACGATCAATTATCAGAAGGGGTCCGTCTCTGGTGTCGTGTCTCAAGATAATGTGACTGTACGTTGGCTTATACTAATATTAAAACTGTATGGTTTGATTAGTTCTTAATATACTACTTACAAAGGGTGAATTAATATTATAAATAACCTTAGTTTCTATTATTACATAGAAACTGTTCGCAAAGGCCACAAGGTATTTATATTGTAAACAAACTGTTCGTAGAGGTTACAAGAAGTTCATATTGTAAACAAACTGTTTGTAGGGGTCACAAGGAGTTTATATTGTAAACAAACTGTTCGTAGAGGCCACAAGGCGTTCATGTTTTCATTACACTTACTTTTTATGTCTAAACTTACAATTGGTTGAGCTAATTGTTAGTATTTTTAGTAATTGAATCATGAAACGTTTTAGCTATAGTATTTTATAGTAAAATACTATTACTTCTATAGTATCTAAGACAATTATTTGTTTATACGTCGGCTGTTCGTTTTGTATTCTTGAACTCTTGTTAATGATAACATTTCATTCTTAATATAATTTATCACTAGAGATCCCTAATAGAAATTCAGTGGTTAGTGATATTAAAATAGTTTACAGACATTTATGACAGTTTTGTTTTGTTTTTGATCATATATTAAATAATAATGATGAATCATATGGAATGAGATTTAAATTCGAATTGCTTTTTCTACCCCTTTATGGTAGAATTTCAAAAAAAATAGATTTACAATGATAGTTTTTAAAATTTATTATTTTTTTACAAACAACATTAAAATTACTTAAAAAATGTCACTTGTATAAATACATTGCTATAACATAAAGGTAAGTTTTCACTCGCAAAATATTTATTACAGTCAACCCTTCGTTTGTGTCGCATTTCAAACCTTCAAAAAGGATAACCCAAGTGTTTACTATTCTGTTCGCTTACTGCAATATAAATCAATGCCATTTTGTAAATTATATCTTGAACAAAAGGTTTTTTTCTGTTTAATTCCATTCTATTAAAATATTATGAATATTTTTCATTAGAAATCGTTAAGAAAGGAAATCGGTTTTCACCATTTATCGTATTCTGTGAGTTAATAATTTACCAAAAGGGTAAGGGCCATTGTCCCTTTACAAAAAGGTTGAGAACTCTCGTATAAAATTCCTCTGGCGTAGAAAAAAAACAACACATTCTACAATGGGCACCTAAGTAGGTTTGATTAATGGGCACCTTGGTTGAGTAGGTTTGATTCTATTTTGCGTAGTTTTACATCTGTTGAACAGTTTTCATAGGCAGTCATGAATTGTTGACTCTATCAGTGGGATTACATTTAACTCAACCATATGTGATGACAATAGTAAAAAGAATATAATTGAATTACTGTTCAATTAGTTTTCATCTATTTTATACAAGCAAACTCAAGAGTAGGTAATTTATTTTTTAGTTCCATAGAATTGTTTTAAATAGGCTATGTTGGTAAAAACCAGACAAAAGTAAAATTATTTCTTGCATAATTTAGTGCAGTAGTCACATGTAATTAGTTACGTGCTCTCTTAGTTGGGATAAGTAGCCTTGAGTTGTTGTTTGATTTTAACTGTGGGGGCTTGTAAATTACGCATAACACAGGTAAATGTAACAAATTCAGTAGTAGATTGGTGAGCGAAATAGACTCACTTTCGGGTATCTTCGGGTCGATTTTCCAAGATGGCGGCCACCTTCGGGTATCTTCGGGTCACGTGACCGGATCCAAGATGGCGGCCGGAACCGGATCCAAGATGGCGGCGCCCATTTCCCCTCACTTTTCCTAACCTCAAATTTCCCGCCAAATTTCCCACACTTTTCCCGGAATTCCCCAAAATTCCCGAATTTCCCTCAAATTTCCCGAAATTACCTACATTTCCCCCAATTTTCCCGATTTTCCTCCAAATTCCCAAATTTCCCTCCAAATTCCCACATCATACTATATGAAATTCACTGTTAACCTTGTTATACTATATAAAATTCATTGTTAACCTAACTTTTTCCGTGTTATACTATATAAAATGCACTGTTAACCTTGTTATACTATATAAGATACACTATATAAAATACAGTCTTAACCTAACTTTTTCCATGTTATACTATATAAAATTCACTTTTTTGTCCAATATGGCGTCTTTTTCCATGTTATACTATATAAAATTCACTTTTTTGTCCAATATGCCATGTTATACTATATAAAATGGACTTTTTTGTCCAATATGGCGTCTTTCCCTCCTCAAAATTCCCTCCCAAAATTCCTCATCCAATATGGCGGACTTTACACTATAATAAATGTATAAAGATGACAACCGGATCCAAGATGGCGGGTACTTCCGGCGACCGTCGTACGCTCTTAGCCTATGATGCACACGTCGTCTGCTGGTCGGGCACGCATGCGCACCTTGTTACTCATATATACACTATAATAAATGCAATGTGGCTGACGTGATCGCAGCGCCCCTAGCGGCAACGTCGATCGGAGCGGACCTGGTGGCATCAGCTGTGCGTGGGTGACGCATGCGCATGGACTTGCTACTCTGTGGCAATATACACCATAACAAACGCAATATGACTGGGCTTTATCGTTGTTATCACTAAACTTGACCTCTAGGGTTAACATGTGGTTGATATGCACGTGGAGCGTCCATGTTGTGCTGATTAATGTAACACTGACCTCAAAGGTCATCTGTTATCACATCTGCTTCCATTACCTCATGACTGTCCACCACTCCCTTACCTCCTTCCTTTCTTATCACTCGCACTAATGGCGTCAATCGGTTCACTTGCCTCTCTCGCTGCAGTGGAACTTTGTAAAACCTTTAACAACCTTTTCGAAATTAAACAATTAAACCTTCCAAAATCAATTCAACAATACTTGATACAAATTTACCTTTCTAAAAAAGACGGTCCACCGCAGTATCACTTTGAAAACGTGAGGCTGGACACTTTTCTAAATTGGCCAGTCCCATTCCTCAACCCACATGTAATGGTAAAAGCTGGCTTTTATTATTTAAATTATAGCGATGCAGTTCGCTGTTTCTCATGTGGTATACATATTGGATGTTGGGAAGAGGGTGATGTTCCATTTGATGAGCATAAAAAATACTCTCCAAACTGTAGGTTTGTTAATGGCCTACCTTTAATTCAATTTGCTGGTAGAGATGTTTGTGGAAATAATTAGCTGAATTTTGCAACTAACAGTGCCTGTACCTTTCGAACAACTGTATGAATGTGGCTCTGGGGTGTAAAAACCCGTATCCAAAAGCGAATGTGGCTCTGGGGCGTAAAAACCCGTATCCAAAAGCGAATGTGTGTTGCTCGTTAGGTAAGGCTTTACAATTGGCAGGGAGGCAGTAAACTTTATTTCTATTATTTTTATGGTCGACTGCCACCGTATGGAGCGAGGATGGGGCTCCATACACCAAAAAAATCCAAATAAATTGTTAAACTTTACCTAAACCCTTCCATTCTTCCACTATGAGTGTAAGAGAGCAGATAGCAAGGGAGCTACATGCTCCAGTTAGAAAAAAATTCCCTACTAGACCTGTAGAAGTTAAGGGAATACAAGACTTGTTCCAAGCTGACTTGGTCGAAATGATACCATACTCAAAGTTTAACAAGGGCTACAAGTACATTCTCACAGTAATCAACTGCTTTACCAAATACGCTTACGCAATACCAGTCAAGGACAAGTCTGGACAGGAAATCGTTAAAGCCATAACACCCGTATTAAAGTCCAATAAAATGAAACATTTACAAACAGATGCGGGTAAAGAATTCTACAACGTAGGATTCACAAAGTTGATGAATAGCTATGGTATAAACCATTACTCGAGCTACAGTGATAAGAAGGCGTCCATCGTAGAGCGGTTCAACCGCAGTCTCAAAGCATTAATGTGGCGAAAGTTCACGGAGCAAGGTAAGTATCAATGGGTCAAGATACTACCTTCTTTGTTGGAAGAATACAACACAAGAAAACACAAAACTATTGGCATGGCTCCAAGTCATGTGAACAAAAGAAACGAAAACATAGTCAGAAAAAACATTAATAAAAATAGACAAAAATACAAGAAAGTGGATAAAAAGGTCCGTTTTAAAGTAGGCGACAAGGTGAGGATAAGTAAGTATAAAAAAGTCTTTGACAAAGGATACCTACCCAACTGGACTAACGAGATATTTACTGTGTACAAAGTCCAAACTACTATTCCTACAACCTACCTCCTCAAAGACCATACTGGTGACGTCATCAAAGGAAGTTTCTACGAAAAAGAGCTACAAAAATCCAAAACAGATGATGTATACCTGGTTGAAAAAGTACTTAGAAAAAAAGGAAACAAAGTATTAGTTAAATGGGCAGGATATGACGGTAAACACAATACATGGGTGAACAAGAAAGACTTGGTATAAATAAAGGCTTCCCTTACACTTTCATTCATAACTCAACAATGCGTGTTATTGAACAGGACACAAAGCTACCTGTCGAAAACTTTGACATGTACACTATACGCACAGGTAGTGACATTAAACACGGACCATTATTTCCATCCACTATAAGGTGCATAGTGGCTGGACCTAGTAATTGTGGTAAAACGAACGTTGTTTTCAACATGTTGTTCGATCCAAACGGATTAAGGTTCGAAAATGTTTACATTTTCTCAAAGTCCCTATATCAACCCAAGTATCAATTTTTAAAAAGTGTTTTACCCGAGGAAATTGGATACTTTGTATTTGATGAAAACACTAAAGTCATACCACCTAAAGAAGCTAAAAACAATTCTATTATGATTTTTGACGACATTGCATGTGAAAAACACGATAATATACGCAACTACTTTACCATGGGTCGACATAATAACATTGATTCCTTTTATATAGGACAAACCTATAGTAGGATACCCAAACAGTTGGTGAGAGATAATACAAACTTGATTATTTTATTCAAACAGGACGAAACAAATCTCAAACATGTTTACAATGATCATGTAAATACGGACATGACTTTTGAAAAGTTTCGAGAAATGTGCGCTTTAGCTTGGAAAGATAAGTACAGTTTTTTCTGTATTAGTAAGGACTGTGAATTGGATAAAGGGAGATACAGAGTTAGCTTTGACAAGTTTCTAGTCTCGTAATATAAATACGACCTACTTTAATTTTCAACAACAGTTAGTGACAAGCCTCTGTGTGGTCCACAACTAGAACAAACTCTTTGTAACATGTCGCAAAACAGTAAACATCAAACTCTTACGAGAAGAATTATACAGCTGCAAGATGCTGTCCGCCGCAAGTATCGTGCTTTCAAGTTGGGTAACATGTATACCGAACAAACATTAGAAAAACAGTACAAACCAATTTTAACTGAACTTAGAAACAAAGCAGATATAAAAAATGAACCAAAGGAGGAGCCTATGGACCTCAGTGTAGACGAGCAGGATAATTTTAAGCCAGACTATATGTCAACGCCTAAAGGACCATCGTTTATTCAAGACACACAAGTGTTTGAAACATCGTCTCCCCCTCCACCCTCAGTTAGCCAATTGATACAAAGTCCCGCAAAGTTTCACGAGGCGTCACAGTACGTTTTAGAGACATTTAACGCGCCCATAACACAAAAATACATGTTAAAACTTTTAAAAGACGAAGCCGGTGTTAAGAATAAAATGGACAACATATACGGACCACATATAGACGGTGATAAATTAATGGTGGGTAATCAACTGCTTACATTTGACAACGAAGGAAACATCCACTTGAACAATGTACAATACAGAGGAACCGAAGGCCTTTACGAATTATTATTTAAAAGACAACCTGATGAAAAGGTATACACACAAGATGATTTGGACACTTATAAAGATGTAATGATAAAAACGAATGCGCATAGAAAAGGTTATTTACCTCATAATCTCATTAACCGACCGACAAAGTCCATAAAATATAGAAACATAATTTCCGTATTATTCCCAAACAAATGTACGGTAAAGGGCTAAAAGACTTTAGATCACGTGACATTTCCTATTGGGACAATCCAAACGAATTATGTGATAGACTAAAACTTATTATAGCTTCGACAGAGGCCGGAAATGCTAACCATAGGAACGAAATTCAAAACATAATCGAAGAATTAAAAGAAGCTAAAATTATATCAGGAGCTGGTAATAGCCGTTACAAATCATTAGTCAGTTGAGATTCGACTAGTAAACATGGATACTTATTTTGTGTATAAAAAGTATTTTCATACGTATATTTTCATCAGTTAGATTATGTCTGTGGACAAGTTTGGACGTGTCTTGCCCTCAGAGGGCAATGTAAGTGGCAAAGGACCACAGGGCGAAGGTTTTAAACTAACACCTGAAGGAAACTATGATATTGAAAATAAACGAATGGTTAACGTCGGTGTGCCCGTGGCAGACAACGATGTTGTTACGAGAACATACTTTGAGGCTAACACAATGCCAAACTTACAAAACAGCTATTCTGCGCGTAACAAAAGAATAGAAAATTTAGCATCACCAAAGGAGCTCGGAGATGCCGTGAATTTAAAAACTATAGGTGAACAATGTGTACTGTACCAACAAAAAACAGTCAACGTAGGAGATAGGCTTATAACAAGGGTAAAGGACCCTACAGGTCCGAATCATGCGGCGACCAAACGTTACGTAGATGCTGTCGTTCCTGTTAAAACTAGTAGTTATTGGAGTTTTGAAAAGCGACGTTTAGTTTCTGTAGCTGACCCACATGATAATCAAGATGCTGTAACCAAGTCATATCTAGTGGCAAACTGTCCAAAGAAACACAAGGACAACTGGGACTTTGATAATATGGGAATTAAATCTGTTAGAGATGCGAAAGAAATGGACGAGGCTGTAAACCTAAAAGTGTTAACCGAAGCAAAATCGCATATTTTGGAAATACTAGGTCAACAAACAACAACTATAAGTTCAGTGCTGACATCACTTAAAGATACGGTTAGTGCACTGGAGGGGCGGATTTATGAAAACAGCGTTAAATCTGAAAAACAACTTAGAAAATTCGGTCAGGTACTTTTTTCCCATATTCATGGTGCTAAAGGGCGGAGTACAGAAACACTGACTGCCGATAACTACATAAACTGGACTGAAATTTTCGGTGAACAAGGTGAGGGTTAATATAAAGTGAAATATAGCTAAGTCCCTTCATTCTTCAACTAACCTTCGTAAGAGACACATATAATGAAGAAGAAATCGTCACGTCGTGGAAGAGGACTTGTATCTAGTGCACTCGAAGGAATTGGAAGTTTAGCTGGAACAGCCTTAAACAGGGGTATTGATCTACTACCAGTGGAACTTCACCTGCCAGGATACAGGTACTGTGGAGGTGGCACCAAGTTAAAGAAGAGATTAGCTCGTGGTGATCAGGGAATAAACGGTCTGGACGAAGCCTGCAAAGCCCACGACATAGCCTACTCACAGTATTCAGACACAGCGCGGAGAGCGCAAGCTGACAGAGACTTGGCCGAACGAGCTTGGCAAAGGTTTAAGGCATCAGATTCGTCTGTGGGTGAGAAAGCCGCAGCTTGGGTAGTTACAACAGCCATGAAGGCGAAAGCAAAGTTGGGTGGTTCTCATAAGAGAAAGAAGGGTGAGGGGTTGTATCTAAGACCCTGGGTAGGTCGAGGTGTTAAGAATGCACCTAAAAACAAAAAGAAATGCACTTGTAAGAAGAAAAAAAAAACTTCAAATTAGTCTACGTTCCCGGACACGCCCTATCAAACCACGAACTTGTTACCTACGCTAAAAAATTAAACATTCCACACTTTCGAGGTGTTTACATGAGGGACACACTTCCGAATAAACCTAGATTGAACGAAAGCGCAATTATTAATTTGGACAGTATACAGGGGGAAGGAACACATTGGGTTTGTTATAAAAAGCTAGGTAACGAGGTTTTGTACTATGACAGTTTTGGTAACTTGCGTCCTCCTATGGAATTGATTATGTATTGGGGTCCCAGTGTTAATATAAAGTATAACAATGAAAGACAACAGGATTTTGACTCAGTACTTTGTGGGCACTTGTGTTTAGAGTTCCTCGTTGATAATGTTTTGCCTTAGTGGACAGAGTTCAACGTTAAGTTGTGACATATTTCCTTCGATCGATTTATCGACAGGTGATTGGGAAATTGGTTTGATCGATCTCACAACGTACAACTCAATACCGAATGTAGAAGAAAATGTGAACGACACATTCCACTACGGGGACACTGTAATGAAAATTCCGACTGGCTCCTACGAGATTAGCGATTTAGAGAATTACATTAACAATAACATAAAAATTGGTGTAAAATTCAGTTTAAAACCAAACAATAGTACTTTGAAAGTCGAAATTAATTGTAGTGAGCCCATTCACTTTGAAACAGGAAACAGCCTGGCTACCTTGCTCGGTTTTAATAAAACTGTATACGAAGCCAATAAAACTCACATGTCTGAGAATGAAGTTAACATTAACTCAGTAAATGTCGTTCGAGTTACATGTAACGTGACAAGAGGCTCGTATCAGAACGGTCAGGAAAGCCATATAATACACGAATTTTATCCGTCAGTTCCACCTGGCTACAAAATAATTGAAACACCTCATAACTTGATATATTTACCTGTTAGTGTGCAAGCTTTGAATTACATTACTTGTGAGTTGAGAGATCAACAAGGGAAGTTGATAAACTTTAGAAACGAAACAATTTCGTTACGCTTACACTTAAGACGAAGCAATGGGATTAGTATTTAGGGAAACAACTGTGCCAAAACAGGTCATTAGACCTAAAACACTCCAGGTGTTAACATCGAGCAATAGAAAGCTTTTAAGATCCTTAGGATTTAAAATAAAAGTAAAAGATGTTGGAAATTGAGGGAGAAGTCGAATACAGCGATGTTATTACAAGCTGTGAGTATCACACACACAAACCGTACGCCTCTTCAACTTACAAAAACAATGATGAAATACGTATCGCCGTCAGTCAACAGGACATTATTACTGCCCCGTTTGAAAGTTCTCTGCATATTTCTGGTAAAATTACAGCCAAAAAGGTTGGCGGTGTAGTCGCAGACGTGTCTCTGATTAATAACGCTATGGCGTACTTGTTTGAAGATATTAGATATGAAATTTCTGGTATAACAGTGGACCGTACTAAAAACTTGGGTGTTGTATCAACTATTAAAAGTTTACTGTCACTTAGACAGAATGAAACAAATGCATTGGAAAATGCTTGTTGGTTCGGTCCAGAGTCATCAAAAAATACAACTGAGTTTACTTTTGCCGTTCCATTAAAATTACTCTTTGGTTTCATGGAAGATTACAGGAAAATTATTGTAAATATAAAACAAGAATTGATTCTGCTGCGGTCAGCCAACAACACGGATGTGATGTTATCAGAGGATGCACTATCACACACTCTGGAAATAACCGACTTGTACTGGCGTGTGCCACACTTGACTGTTTCCGATAGTTACAAAGAAAAACTTTTAAGACTCGTCGATAAAGACACACCGATTCATCTTCCCTTTAGGTCGTGGGAGTGTCACGAATATCCCACGCTCCCACAAACAAAGAGACATAATTGGACTGTAAAAACGTCATCGCAGATAGAGAAACCCCGCTATGTGATACTAGCGTTTCAAACTGATAGGAAAAATAACATAAAAAAGAACATGTCAGGTTTTGACCATTGTGATTTAATGGATATCAAGTTATACCTCAATTCAAGTTACTATCCCTACGACAATATCCGAGGTGATTGGAGTTTATTCTATGAAATGTACGCCAAATTTCAGTCTTCATACTACGGTGTTTCCAATTCACCCATCATGGATTTGGATACTTTTAAATCGAAATGTCCAATCTTTGTAATTGTAATTGTAATCTTTGTAATCTTTGTAATCAGTTTTACTACAAAAAAATGCTTGCTTTTAAATGTGTGTAATTTTACTGTGAAAATTTTGATAAAAATTGTTACTATCGTATCCATAGGTCTTTGTGAATTTGCGTCCTATGGCTGGGCTAATCTCCGTAAGTCCAGGACATGAACTGTCAAGGTGGGGACGGCCCAAATTTAATAAAAAATGTCCGACTGTTCTCTAAGGCAGCCGTAAAACGCGTAAGACCTGAGACAGCCCTGCAGCTTGAGGTTGGATTAAAACCCGTAAAACCACAAGTCGCAGCCCGGGCCCTTGTACAGTTTGGATGTGTGTAACACTCTATGGCTGACTTAAAACTCATAAGTCCAGGGTGTGAGTAATGGATATTTTAGTAACAAGAAAAATAAAACCCCTTTGTAAGTCTGTACGTCACATTGAAAGGCTTCTCCAAGTAAAGTGGCGGCTAGACTTATAGGGGACCCAAAAAAAAAACATAAAAATAATACTGGGAGGTAGCAATTTTGTTATGGAGTGGCTACCACCGTAGCTTGCGATGGATGGGGCAAGTTACAATAAACAGCCGTTCTCACGGCTAGTGAGACTAGGCCTACTGGGGAAACTCACTATAATAAAAAACGCGCCAATGCACAGAGTGCAATGACCCTATACCTCTTGGGTGGTGTGGAAACTTGGGTCATAGTCTTGTCTGGGAATGTAAGGACAAACGGAGTGCATAGGCCTTCTGGGTAGGAGGCACAATACTCCCCCGTGACTCTCAAGGTCAACTGAGAGTATAAAAGGACTCGTATTTCCACTTTTCTTATCAGTCTATCATGGCATCTTTTGTCGAACGTTTCAACGCTGCTACTCCGATGAATTATATTACTGTCAAGGTTGGAGATTTGTCATCCAACATTCAGTATCCAGTCAAAAGTATTACACGCATAAGTACGAAATACGGTGATACTCTCGTTGCGATACTGTTTGATCCACATTTGGAGGAGGACATCAAGGTGTTTCTACCTAGAAGATATGTCGACACTTTGCATGAGGGGGAATCAATACCGGACAACTTGGTACTGATCAAAGAAGTTGGATCCACGTCTGCTGTACACGTTTTCCAGGTATGTATGTTAACTTGAGAGCAAAGTAACAAGTTCTTTTGTTATGAGTTGTTTTCTTATGTGTGTTGTTATTGTTTCAGAAAGATGGAGCATTGCTGCAAGATGTTTAAGTGTTTCAAAACACCAGAAAATCGAGTACACGACTGCGGGTGCTGCAAAGCATTTGAAGAAAACAGGAAAAGAATCTGCATCCCATTGATTTTCATACCGTGTATCTTGTTCGCAAGTTACATGGTCTACGAGGTTTACTATAAACACCTAGAGTAAATCTCTATGGAAAGGTGGCAGGATGGCTACCAACGTAATGAGCGATGGATGGGGCTTATTACATGGGTTTGTTTCTCCGTACCACAGGGGTATATGGTCTAGACCTGTGGGAGCCTCTTTGTTTACCCTTAAAAATCAAAAGAGTGACCTCTGAGCTGGTAGAGGAGGTTGACGTTCCTTCAGAGGCTTTGTACTAACAGTCTACCGACCATACAGAGTGAGTATCTACGTAATATGTTTGTGCATGCTGTAGTAGTAGTTAAGCCTGTAGGTTGTCGACACCATACGTACCTCGATAAGGTTGCAGCCAGGTGTGCATTTGCAATCGACATTTGTTATTGTGTATGTATGAAATTTGAGTCGTTTAGTTGCACGAATAAAAAAAAAAAAACAACCTTGTGTCCGAGTGGTTCCGCATCCGACTCACATGTCCTTCACAAACTACACACTATGTCATAAAGTCCCTTTTACCATCTATTGTGACTTTGAATCCTACATTGTGCCTATAGACACATCTTTGAACGATCCATCTACGTCACACACGACAAACACTGAAGTCGGGTACGCTACCCACTGGACTACGAAGGGTTGATAGCTTTTTGTCTAATTTGTTTAATATATATTATGTTTCGCTGCTAGGTGCGCTACGATCATGTCAGCCACATAGAGTATTGCATTTGTTATAGTGTATATATGAGTAGAGTAGCAAGTTCCCGCGCATGCGCGCTTTGTTATGGTGTATATTGCCACAGAGTAGCAAGTCCATGCGCATGCGTCACCCACGCACAGCTGATGCCACCAGGTCCGCTCCGATCGACGTTGCCGCTAGGGGCGCTGCGATCACGTCAGCCACATTGCATTTATTATAGTGTATATATGAGTAGAGTAACAAGGGGCGCATGCGTGCCCGACCAGCAGACGACGTGTGCATCATAGGCTAAGAGCGTACGAAGGTAGCCGACGGTCGCCGGAAGTACCCGCCATCTTGGATCCGGTTGTCATCTTTATACATTTATTATAGTGTAAAGTCCGCCATATTGGATGAGGAATTTTGGGAGGGAATTTTGAGGAGGGAAAGACGCCATATTGGACAAAAAAGTCCATTTTATATAGTATAACATGGCATATTGGACAAAAAAGTGAATTTTATATAGTATAACATGGAAAAAGACGCCATATTGGACAAAAAAGTGAATTTTATATAGTATAACATGGAAAAAGTTAGGTTAAGACTGTATTTTATATAGTGTATCTTATATAGTATAACAAGGTTAACAGTGCATTTTATATAGTATAACACGGAAAAAGTTAGGTTAACAATGAATTTTATATAGTATAACAAGGTTAACAGTGAATTTCATATAGTATGATGTGGGAATTTGGAGGGAAATTTGGGAATTTGGAGGAAAATCGGGAAAATTGGGGAAAAAGTAAGGTAATTTCGGGAAAATTTGAGGGAAATTCGGGAATTTTGGGGAATTCCGGGAAAAGTGTGGGAAATTTGGCGGTAAATTTGAGGTTAGGAAAAGTGAGGTTAGGAAATTTGGCGGGAAATGGGCGCCGCCATCTTGGATCCGGTTCCGGCCGCCATCTTGGATCCGGTCACGTGACCCGAAGATACCCGAAGGTGGCCGCCATCTTGGAAAATCGACCCGAAGATACCCGAAAGTGAGTCTATTTCGCTCACCAATCTACTACTAAATTCAAATAATTATGATCTTAATTCAATATTTTTATTTTGCTTAGTTTATTTATATTGTATTTTGTAGAAGATCCAAACATCGTATGAAAACTTCCATCAAACTTTTTTTCCAACCTGACTTTTTTTAAGATTGTTGGTTACTGATTTTTGTTTTTTTTCTTTTTTTCAATTTTATTTGTACATTTTTGTTGTGTTTTCTTGTCCTTTTTCTATCTAATTTCTTATCACTAACGCTAAATTTTTACCCACTTATGAAAGCTATAAATAAATATACCCATACAAATTTTTGGAACAGTTTTTAATGACATTTATAGGGAAGTTAGCTTTTGTATCATAGAGACGCACTAAGATAGGGTTATTGTGTTCCACTATATAGGTTTGTTATGCCAATCCTAAGGCACCTTCATTGGCTGAGCTTTTATATCGATGTGACGATTTATAGAGAACTACGGAAAGAAGGGTAAGCAAGCGTAAAGAACCACCCCGGAGCGAAGTAAGGGCTGTCGACTAATAAAAGTATAATATTTAAGTAAATAAATGCAATTTAATAATGTGTAACGATATTATTTGTAATTTATTTAATATATAGTAAAGTTTTGCTGACAAGACAATAAGACGTAATCTTTTAATGTAATTTTTATGAAATAAATTAATTTATCTATGCAATTATTATACACAAAACAACACCAGGCTGGCTGTTAAAGGCCAAAAAAAATTACCTGTCATAAAGGCTGGCTGTTATTTATCCAATGACATTGACTTTCAGGTTGGAGGGCTTACTATCGCCTATCAGCTGTTCGGGGAGGCCAAAACCATGGACAGTGACACGGCTACGGCCCAGTTCGCCGGGGTGTTTGGTCTAGCGTACCCCGCTCTAGCTCAGATTGATGGTCGCACCCCTTTCGTAAACCTTTTCCACCAGGGACTCCTCAACCAACCTGTGTTCGCCTTCAGTCTTAACAAGTAAAAATGGCGTTTACTACTTCTTCTAGGTTAAACCACAGAAGAAAATATTTAAAGGTCGCTTTTTTATGGCTGCAGCGAACCATTAAGTGGCAGTTATAAATAGATTGTTAGTTATGTATATTTTTAAAAATATTAATTAACTTATTTATTTGCTTATTACAGAAACCATAACACTTACGAATACATAAATGCAGTTAGGAGTGGGATTTTTCAATATAAAAAATATCAAATTACAAAAAGCATATTATTAAAAACTAAAATAAAGAATACTAATTTTAATGCCAAAACCTAAATAAAGAGATGGTTTTAAAAATAAATATGCCCTTTAAAATTATCTCTTAATAAAAACAAACAAATCGCTCAGTTAATAACTAAATATTCTGTCCTGATATGGCTGTTAAGAACTCATTAACACCGTAGAAACAGTATGCAATGAGATAATGAAGTAAATATCGTTTGAATGATCTGCTAGACAACTCTTCTTTAATATTCGCAGAAAGATGATTAAATGGAGAGATGCAGCTGCAAAAGGGGCTTTTCCAAAAATGAAGTTTTGTGGATTGGATATTGTAATGTAGATTTGTTTCTGGTAAACTTTGAGTAATTATTATTTTTATTGTAAACCATTTCCAAATTAGAGAAACAAATCATTATACAATGGAATATGTAGAGAGAAGGTAAGGAAAGGTGTTCAATGCCTCCTACATGATAACAAGTAATGAAAATATGAATTGTAAACCTAGTTTAGATGTGTGAATCAACTACCTGAGATGGGAAATAATTGAAAAGAAGGCTATGCTGAGTTTAGGTAGCAGTTGAGAGAATCAGAGAACTAACTACTTTACACCTATTCGGTGCACTTTTGAATGCAACTTCTGTTTCTTTCTTCCCTGTGTTTATACTTTTTTTAAATAAATAATCTAAGAGAATTTGCCAAATCAGTCCTTTACCGTAACCGTAAGACATTAACAGGTTATAGGGTTAATTCTTCTATCGAATGGTTCTGAGATCAATACTTAATTTTCTTTTTCTCTTCTCGTACTTGAGTACCTCCAAAGTTTATTTAATTGTTAATATCAGCTTTTACTGTCTAGTTCCTTTTTTTTATTTAGTTAAGACTGTCCAACCCCTTACATTTAATTTACCCTATCCCAATCGTCTTTTTTTTTTTTTTTTTTTTTTTTTTTTAGATAAATCATAGCAAGCCATAAATAAAGGAGGTACTATATCAGATTCTGTTGGTCGAGTTCTAATACTAAACACTCTAATTATTACCACACATTAGTATTCGGCCTTAATTATAGTTATGACAAAGAAAATGTAGTTATATATATTTACCATCCTCTCATATACAGGATGTTTTAGAGCATAGACACTGGGCTACTATCTTTACTGACTATACGAATTAAAATGGAATATTTCTTTAATCTGCAACCCACATTTTAGACCCAATTTATTGTCAACCCTGTTACTTGGGAGGTGGGAGAGATAGGTTTTAGAAAACTGTCGAAGGTAAATACAGGTTGTGTTAGACTTGATTTTAAAAGTGTTTCAAGCCTTATCATTTTGAAATAAAAATTTGCCAATTATTCTTATCCCTGGACGCACAGTGGCCCAAAATGTAACGAATTTTTATTCTTAGACGTCATTGGAATTTATGGTAAATCTTATATTCATCGCAGTGATATCAAATGTTTACCCAATGCTACTAATCTAATGAACTTTCAGAAAATAACGTGAACAGTCGTTTTTTGACATTCCATTTTAAAAATACTATAAATCGTCAAAAATACGGGAAATGTATACGTTATAAATAAGAAATTTCAAATAGCAACCTATATCATGTTGCATACCAAATACAAAACATGTTTTAAAATAAACACATTTTATTTTATGTGTGTGTCTATTCCATAACAAGGAACACTGTTCGAGTGGAACATTAACGTACAGTGTTACTGACCCACCCGCCCACCCACATACATACAGTGTTAGTGACCCACCCATATACGTACAGTAGTACTAACCCACCCGCCCACATATATACATACAATAGTACTAACCCACCCACATACGTAGAGTGTTACTGACCCACCCATATACGTACAGTAGTACTAACCTACCCGCCCACCCACATACGTACAGTGTTAGTGACCCACCCATATACGTACAGTAGTACTAACCCACCCGCCCAGCCATATACGTACAGTGTTACTGACCCACCCGCCCACCTATATACGTACAGAAGTACTAACCCACCCACCCACCCACATACATACAGTGTTAGTGACCCACCCATATACGTACAGTAGTACTAACCCACCCGCCCACCCATATACGTACAGTGTTACTGATATACCCATATACCAGTAGCCAAGATGATCATATCTTGAACACATCACCAGTGAACACATCACACTGTGCAGTTTGAAACCAGTGAACACATCACACTGTGCAGTTTGGAACCAGTGAACACATCACACTATGCAGTTTGAAACCAGTGAACACATATATATGAAGTGACAAAAATACATATTAAGAAACAAAAAGTCTAGTACGAATTACAACTAAAATAACAGTCACTATCAATATTAAAGGTGTATGTAGATATTCCCATATTATGACATATACATACAGGACTGAAAATGTTAAATTAAATTGTTTATGTTAAAATAAACATGTTTTGTATTTAATGTTTTGGTGTATCTCTGTTTTGGTCATAAAAAGTATGTAAAAACAAACCACTTTTACTAGAAAAATGAGGTTAGGTAAATATTTTTAACATCAACCTTCAATTTGTATACGAAATTAAAGGTTTTTTTTTGCAAAAATTATCAAAATGGCAGGTGAAAAACGAAGGAAACGTAAAATATTAAAAATTTGTTAAAGTGTTTTGAATTGAAAAAAAAAATGTAAAGTTAAACCATTAGTTTTTCCATATTCCATTTGAAAACCTTAATAAATAATTGCAAACATTTATATACAAAAACTGTTTTATTTTTAGAAACCTTCAATTTCACATTCAACTTGCAATAGGTTAGTGTTAAACAAATTTTACCTAAATCCATTTTCATAGTAAAAATTGTTTTTCTAAAGCCATTATAAAATGAACAGAGATATGCCAAAATATAAAATACAAACATATTAATTTTTGAACTACCTTTAATTTGATATACAACATGACATTTTTTTCGAGACGAACTGTTGTAAGTCCGAAGATCTTAGTTGTAAAGTTCAAGACGTTGACTGTATTCTCCGTCATCCACAATATTGGAACTGAACACCTATAATTGCTTCAAGATAATGAAGATAAAGTGTCAACTCAGTTCGCCGTAGTACAGTGGTAAGTTGGAAACTCTAACCTCTCTGTACCTGATAGACGTAACGACGTCGAAACAGCTTCACACCGAGGCCATCTGGCCCACGTCATCCAAGCTTTCTTTCAAATTTGTTAATTTAAAAAAATTAATATCAAATGACTATGAAAGATGGCATCATTAATAGCATTGGGTAAACATTTAATATCCCTTCATTAATATAAGATTTACAGTAGCTTAAACTCTTAAAACAAAGATACTTTAAATGTTGATCCATTAAAATGATTTGAACGTGTTCATATCTAAATGACCAGTCTTGAAGGACTTTTAAAATAAGGTGTAAAGCAACCTAAGTTTGTTTACCTTTGAACATTTTCCAAAACCAACCTCCCATTATCCTAAAAACTGCCAATTTGGGTCAAGTAACAGGGTTAAAATATTTCCTTGAACTCTTTGGAGTCGAAAATGATTATAAGTAGTTACAATCGAATCGAAAAGTGATTATGGTTACATTCGAATTAAATATTCCATTTTAATTAGTTTAGTCGGTACAGAAAGGGGTCAGTCAATACAGTACATGCGCTTCAATTTTGACTAATTGTAAATTTCAAAATCTACTTCAATTATTCACACTGGTGATGTGTAAATATGTAATGAGTTTTTTAACCTCAGATAAAACTACTTTATTAGAAATAAATTTGTTTTTTCTGTTAAGAAAGTCTCAAGTAGACGGAGAGCTGACTCTCGGGGGATTGGATCCCTCTCAATACACGGGCAATATTACTTACACCCCCGTCATTGAGCAAGCATACTGGAAGATTCTTATCCAAGGGTAAGTTATTAATATTTGTAACCTAGATAGAATGTAAAAAATAATTTGATTTTGTAAGTGGTATGTTTGATGTTTTATACAGTATCTCAGTATAGGTTATAATCAAAACAAATTTTAGTTTTAATTTTGAAAGCTTTAGTTAAATGAGAATGTGTTAACATGCGGAATATACATTACTGATATATGTTAATTAGATACACATCACATCGTTTTAAAAATATATATATTTCCGTTTTACAATCTGAAGCCATTCTCAAACACTTAAAAACATAAAGAGTTTTCAATAAAAATATAAATTAATTAGTTGATAATATGTTTCTTAAAATATTTAACAGATGATTTGATTTATGAAAATAGTTAAATATACTCTATAAATATCGATAAGATTGTTTAGTCACTTATTAATTTTTAATTTTATGTAATACTTTTGACTTAATAGTAGATCACTTTTGATTAGTCATAAGGTGTCATTCGGTTGTGAAATGAAGCTTTCTACAGCCATACATGCTGCTTCTTTTGTCGTTTTCTTTCCCTTGTTTGCTTTGTATACTTGCTGCTGTCCATTGCACCTTATGCTCTTCTGCCAAAACTTGATCTGAAAGTTTATAATAATTTTTCAATTAATTTTTTATGCTGTTTTTATGTTCCTGTATTCTTATTTTTACTGGTTGAGATGTTTGTCCAAAATATTTTAAATTACATTGACAAGGAATTTTATATACAACATTTTTGTTTTTTTATTTTTATTGTATGGTATAACTTTTCTTAGAAAATTTACAATTTTCGATTTTGTAGCAAATGAAGTTCTAATATTACATTTTTTCTGATTTCCTTTTGATATACGGTATAACAATTGTTGTTATAGGTGTTGATTATGTGTTATCTTTACTATTTTTATTAATTACCTTTTATTGATCATTGTTTTTTTTAATTCTTGGTATATCAGTTTTATTTCTTGGTCCAGCCTTTCTTCAGTTGATGAAATTTTGAATGCTCTGGTGAATAGTCCTTGCGCAATTGCATCCTTGGCTATTGTGCTATTAAGGTGGCCGCTTTCCAAATTGGCAATTCACAACTGAAAAGACAATAACTCGAAATTAGCTGAATAGTCTTTACGTCAGCGAGCAAAAATTGCAAGCGTACTGTTTCTGTTGGTACTATAATGTATACTTTTATTTGTGGCCAGTCATCAATCGTGAGAGGCTGTATGTTGTACGATGACTCACATACTAAGCAAATTCGAAAATTTTTCAACTCTTAAACTTGGCCGAAAATAAGTGTGAATAATTTGAAAGAAATAATGTAGGAGTTTGCTCTTTTTCTACCCCGTACATTGACACTGTTTGAGTCGTTTTTTTTTCACTTATGAAAAATGTCTGGACACTCAATCGGAATAGACTGTCAATGGAGAAGATCAAAATATATTCTGAGCATAAAAATTAACAGCGAATGTACTGATCTTTCTAAAGCTAATAGTTTTTTACTCAAAGAAGTAACCTCTTCAAAGAAAATATGACTGGATTCAGACTTCAGCCAGTACAACTAGTACAATTGATACCTAAACACTTTCAAGCAGATTTATGACATTTACTGAGTTCTGCCAACATAACTTACAGTTAACGAATGACTTTTATAAATTAAAAAAAAAATGCTTGTTAATGTTATATTACCTCTAAAGCTTAAATAAAATATGTTGTAATATTGATTTTGTGTATCACTAATTAGTTAATATTATTTTATTACACACCCAATTTTAACAACCCAAATCACATATAATAAAATTCATAAAATACCGTTTTAAAAGCACCCCCTCCCCCACCACCACCACCAGACCCCCAAGTAGGCCTATATCTGTGTCTATATTTTGATATGAAAATGTATAGCAACTCTAGTCATATTATGAGTTTTATAAAAAAAATCGTCAAGACTTACACTTTTAAACTTGTGGAAAACAAGAATCAATATTTTCCGGTGAGAACCGCGTCAAAGTAATATCTACAAGATAACCAGGTGATTTTCCCGTGCTGTGCAGCTTTACCACTGAAGATTATCTCGTACTTCTGGTTATCTCGTAAATAATGTAGATAGCACTTTGATGTGGTCGTCACCGGAAAATATAGATTCTAGTTAGTCATGACACCGGCCGCTTAAGCCTAAGTTCTAAGATTATGGAAAACAAGTTTAAATATACGGTAACTAAAATACAAAATATTCAATTTTTTTATAAAATTATCTTATAGTCCTCTACAAAACTTCTTCGTCTGTAAAATAACACTTCGACTGTTGTCATACGATCATTATTACGGAGTGAATCCTTTAAATAAATACAAACCGTTTTTGGCGTTTTTCAAGAAGCGAAACGGCCTTATATAATGGCCTTTGTAAGGAAGAGTCTACATTCATCTACAGTCACCCATACCTTGACAATCTGTGTCTTATCATCGAGTAAAATAAACAGTAAAAATACAATGTTAAATGGGTTACATTCTTCTCGTTCATTTTGAAAAAACTGAACAACTGTGTTTATTCAAATTGTTTACAAATTACAAAGTGATCATCGGTGTTTTGTTTAGTTGGCTTTTGGAAAATTAAAATTCACTTTTTGATTGTAATTTTTTAGCATCTCAGTCGGTTCTCAGGCGTTGGTTCCCTCCGGTGCAGCCATCGCTGACTCAGGAACCAGCCTTATAGTAGGTCCTGCTGACTACATAGATCTAATTAACAACGCCATTGGAGGTCAGGATTACGGAGCTGGAATAAATGTTGTACGTATGTTATTTTACTATTTTTGAATATTCAGCTGTTGATGTTTGAAAAAAAATGTTTCAACTGATTATTTAAAAAAATATGGAATATATCCCAAAAATATTTTTAACTTACCTAATTCGGTAGATAACAATACGTTAATTAATGTTGGACTTAATCGATAGACAGTACGGACAAAGTCTGTTAGGGTTGATATTGTTTTATTAAGTATAAAGTTACACAATTTTTTAAAATATCTAAAAAATCGAAAAAGTTTGTATAGGATCAATATTATTTTCAAATGTAGCAAACTTATTCAATGAAACAATTTTTAGTCGAATAAATATATCAATAAATTAATAACAACTTTGAACTTAAATATTATACCAAAATGTTTATTAAATTTCAGAAAAAAATATTAAAAGAAGAACATATTGTTCGTTTATTATTATTCAGAACTGACCCCATATACTTTACTTCAACATACATGCCTGATTTGATTATTTGAAAATAAACCAAACTAAATTAAAATCAAATTTAAGAAACATTGTGTATATAATTCGTTTAAAACTCAAAAATGAAATGTTAGATGACTAATTAAATTGTATGTAAACCTGAAAAATAATAAAGATAAAAATTATGGCCTTATTCTTATTTACAAACATATGATTAAATATTAAAATTACTGACAAGATTAAGCATGATAAATTATATTCATGCTTAATAAATAGATAACCACGATAAAATGGGAAAATATTGCTTAAAATATTTATTAAAATAACATCGCAACTAGCGTAGTACTTTAAGGGGGTTCGATCGATCATTATTTTAAATAAAGTCATTAGTCTCCCTCCATGTAAGCAATAAATGTGAAACGGGAAAATGTTTTTAAATTTTTTGTGTGGATATGGCTACATAAAGTTACTAATTTGGCCTTTTTTTGTAACATAAACAGAATGAATAGCGTCTTTATTAAAAGACTAAGATCGATAAACTGTACCAGTAATTATTTTAGTTGTTTTAGGAATAATATAGATCATGACAATTATTCGACGCTGGCCTGACACTGATTTGAAGCAAAGAGTGTTTTTCCTCTTATTTGAAAGACAAATGTCTTAAGAAATATTTATTATTAAATATTAGAAAACCACAAACTACAATAATATAAAAGAAAACGACACAAGAAATAGTGTTGACTTTAAAACAGGTCTTGGCAAATTACAGAGCTATACTTTACTGTACCTCCAAGTAGGTGGATTACAAGACTGCACCATTTTTGCTGTTTGAAGGCATGTACTGTTACGGTCCAGCTGGGTCCTACAAAATAAGGTAACCCCAGTCTGTGACTACTTAATATTACTTGTATTTGCACATGCTAGCCAATTAATTAATATACATAATGAGAGATATTTACAAATAAAAACTACTCTCATTTACAGTAATTACATCAATTACTTAATGTATACGAGTTGATGTTTATTTAATATCTGCTGCTATTCGTGATATGTCATTGTTTAACACTGAAATGTCACTTCCACTCCAGGTTGAAGATCGAATATTCAAACTGCTGTAGGCTGACATTCTCTGACACGGATTCTAATATCCCGAAGTATGTCTTTTTTTAAGACGCTGCTTCAATCCAGAAGTGTCCAGGGGTGTAGACTAGAATATTCCCAATCTCTTTCTGGAAGGTTCTAATGATGCCCAGAAATTGTCGCACCATCTGGCGTCTTCTAGATTGGCTGAGATACCGGGAGCGATTTGCCGCACCTTACCAAACAGCCATACAACAATAATTGAGTGCATACAAACATATTTTACTAATATTATTGTTTATATTTTTACAAAAGTTCTGTTTTTAAAAATATTGGAGTTACTATATTAAGTGTTCTGTTTTATTTATTTTCAGGTAGACTGTTCCAAGATCAGATATTTGCCTAACATATCAGTTATCATTGAAGGAACGCCTTTCGTGCTCAGACCATCTGAATATACACTCCAGGTAAGTGGAAAAATATCTTTTTTCTAGAACACTATTTAATTAAAATAATATCCTCATTATTTTTATGATATCGGGGTTTTTTATGGGGGGAGCTAGAAACCGGGCAAACTAAGATGACTGGACTTTAAGCCTGAGGTAAAGATAGCGTAGGTGCGAATCACACCTTAGATTGAAACACTTTATTCACACACGCACGCGCACACGCACACTAACATTCATGTGCACACGCACGTGCACACACACACACACACAAAACATGTAAATTATTCATTCCATTTAGAGTATCTATGATCTGAGGATTGTTAACGTGGTTTACTGAAATTGATCACCATACAATTTGTACATTCTAGCGTTTAATTGTTTTTTATTCAAACCAAAACGGAATATGATCATCTAAAAACTTTATAAAATACTATTCTGGTAAAATTTATATTAATAATAGATAATAAATTTACATGTTTTTATTTTCTTTATGAAGTAATTTTTTTCAAGTAAAATCATGAATTATATTAAGTTTTTTAAATAAATTTTAATTTTCATGAAATCACAATTAGTGCACCACATCTTCAAAGAATTCACGTGTACTGATGTATATTCCCTTACTTGTGACTTTCATGAAATATACCAACATTTAAAAAAGAAAAAAGGAAAGAGAATTATACTAAATTCTGTTTTTATTTTTATTATGTCTGCTTGCCTTAGGTGTCAGACGATAAAGGCAATACGGTGTGCGTCAGTGGCTTCATGGGCGCCAAAAACGTCAATTTTTTCATCCTTGGCGACGTCTTCATGAGGCAGTTCTACACCGTGTTCGACTTGGGCCTTAACAGAGTTGGTTTTGCTCCCCGCCGGGAAGCAGATCCCACTCGAGCCCCCCCAATTCCCAGTGGTGGGCAACCCTTGGCAGTTTCCTATGGGGTACTGCTATTTACTCTATTTGTGCTCTCACTGTGTATTTATACTAGGTGATATTAGTAAATGTTTAATTAATATACCATGTGTTGTTTGCTAATTTAACCAAATTCATTTTCACTTGATTTTAGAGAGCCTTATCGCTTCCCGGAACACGCCAAAACGTTTTTTATTTTAAGGATTTGATAAATTACAACTTTTTAACAGACCTCCACATTGTTTTTGTGAAATATTTAGTAGTATTGTAAATTTTAGGGTTAAATATGTCATGTTTAAATATTATTCGATTTTAAATTTAAAAAAAACTGAAATAATTATGATTAACTAGATTGGGATTTAATAATCGAACAGTACTCACTGTAACTCATTATAATGATAAACAAGAACCGAGCAGTGGGCATAGAGCAGCGTGTTTTAGTCCGCTAACTGTAATATCTATTCACAATATACCTCGTTTTCCGTACTTAGAATCATGAATAACTTCTTTTCCAGCAAATTGCAATGTCACTTTAAATCCTGTCCCCACCTCCTTCTCATCTCTTGACTCATATTTTTTCTAAATCAAAACTTAGATTTTTGATTTGATTTGAGGTAGGCCATTAGGGGCGTTCATCCAGGTGCCCAGTTGATTTCTACAAGGAATTTAGTTCTACATTTTATCGCAGCTGTCGCTAGGAGTAGTAAAGCAACTGGCACTAACAACACATACGATGTTTTCTTTTCTCCTCTCCTCTCTCCCCCTTACAGCCCCGCCTGCTTTACCCCGTAAACTGTACAACAGATAAGATAAGCAGTTCACTACTACGCAGGAACTACGCAAATTGTTATATACCTGCGTAATGATAATTTAACTAATTATCCGAACACACGTAATAAGTTAAACAGCCACTTAGTACCCCATACACGTACGGTAGTATTGACCCACCCATCCACCCATACACGTACGGTTCTAAATCGAAAATTTTCTAAATAAAAATTATACAACCTTATTAATACTCTCACCAAGACCTTACCTAAATCAATTCCTTTCTTTTTCCATATCAAATGCATATTTCTGCACCACATATTACGGTACGATGGCTACGATCTTCTTCGTGCCCAACCTATATCTCTCAATCTTACCCATTTCCTCCTCACAGAATCTCCGATTTTCTGTGTCCCATCTAATTCTCCCCAATATAATTTCTGTTCTATTATTCATCTTACTTCAATCTAACCTCCTTCTCTGTCCTAAAACTATTCATCATCTCCTTTCCCTTATCATAGTCTTCACTACACTTGCACATCACTGCTACACATTTCACTCCATTGACTTTCTCCTCGATGATGTTCCTATCCCCATATCATTCTTTACGTTCTTAGTCGTCCCCATTCTTCTTGTCCTTATTCTTTATTTTCTTTGTCTGCATTGCTCTCCCCATTTAACTCCATGACCAAATTTAACTGCGCTCTCTTATCCTTCCTCCCACATTCGTATTCTTCGTACCTGTATAAGTGTCCAATAGTAAATTATCAATAGAGTTACTCGAGTTTGAATAAAAGTAAATCTGTTGGGTTTCTTCGATGCAATATTAAATTACATTACATTATGTCTATATAGATATTGCAGTAAGTGTTTTATTGTAAAGAGTGGCTGTTGTTTTATGCGAGACTTTGAATAAAGTAATGTACATACACATCAACATGCAACATTTTATACGTACAATTTTTTTCACATTGCGATTATATATGTTCATAAACCAATCTTTCTGAGCCCCATTATAGTATCTTCACCATGATATTGCCTGTCTAGAATAAATAAAACACTTTACAAATAAAGTTATAAATTAAATTGGTACATTATTGGAGAAAGGATTCGTCGGAAAATTATTAGTTCCCACAGTACTGACTTTCAAGCTTAAACATTTAGAATTAGTAAAGAAATAGGAGCTTAAAATCGCATACATTCCGAAATGAGAGAACAAATGCTAAAACAGAACACATCAAGCTGTAAAATTTTATGAAAATGGAAGCAGGCCCTTAAAAGAAGCAATTAAATGGATTAGTTCAAATTTTAATATCTAAAAGTAGAGATATAGTACAAATTGCCTTTCAAACATGAACACATTCGGAAAAAATATTTTTGATAGGAAAGTTGGTTGGAAATGAAGAGTGGCATGAAAAATGGACACAGCCTGGTCTAGTGAAAGTAAGAGATCTCATTCCGAAAGAATTAATCAAAACAGTGTGCTTTGATCAGGCACTTAAGTAATAAACTTGGAACTCGATAAAAAAGTCATATACTTTGTAAAACTTGGATGAACGGTCACCTCAACCACAAGCTGCACCCAAATCCCAATTATGAAAGTCATAAGTAATTGAACTGAGTACAGCTACTGCCGTAGAATGTCGTTGAGCAGCCGCACCAACACGCTAACCCCTCATTACCTCGTTACCGCTCGCGTCATGATTGTACATTTAACACGTTCAATTGTTACATCTTATTACGGGGCACAATGTAGCTGCAGCCTGCGGTCAGGCCTCCTCGACGTATTTATTTAATGACATTTTTATTACAATGTTTGCCTTTTATTGTTGTTTACTACGAAATAATAACGCCGGACCTTTTGAGTCTGTTTTTATCTGCAATTGAAAAGAACGGCGTTCACCCGTCAAGGTTTTTGCCGATTTCGCTAACCACCGACGAGCCCGTTTCTTGCCAGCAGACAATCGCGTTTGTTCTGAAGATTATGGTTTAACTGCCCTGCTCTGGTCAGTCAGACGTGCAGCGGTTAATTCTCCATTATTTTACTTAAGTTAGTCCCACTTCTTGTGCTGGAGGGGCTGGAATTCGCCTCACGTAATCACCGGTATCGCCACTCTTGCCTCGCTTCACGTCCTCAAAGATAAAACAAACAACTGGGTGTTAACGAAATTGTGACCATACCAAAACAGCGTCCCATTTTATATATAGAAGACCTTTTAAGTTTAATGGATCTTCAAACACCTTTTTTAAATCTTTTAAATGGACAAAAATGGTACGAGTGCCATCTAACGTCTTAATATTATTATTTAATTTGTAAAGAAGCAACGTATGAATTTTAATAATAATAAAATAGCTAAAGTTTCATCTTTAAGAAATCACTAATAACTATCAACTTCAAAAACAAATTACAAAATGATTTTATAATATTCTTAGTTGAGAAGACATAGGCTATTTACAGACGACGTTTCATATTTATTTTTTTTACTGAACTGGTTATGATGATAAAGAGTTTAAAAGTACGTAAGTTACAAATTTTGAATTATATGGGGAAGATGCACATATGCTTAAGAATACTGTGGTACGTACGCAGAGTAGAAGGGGATGGGGGTTTGTGATTTACCGAAATAACAACAATATACTGTATTTATTTAGTATTGTTAGCTGAGTTTGAAGTGCCTGTAATTTTAATTATCATATTTTCCCACAGCTATGTGTTTATCACAAATTTAATTATAAAAACTTGAATGAAAAATGATGGCAGTAATAGAATCATTTAGTTAGGATGCTAATTAAAGTGGAGTGGTGCTTAGAATCGATTAATTTAGTGAGCACAATAAATCCAAACGACTGAAGATGAATCATATCTAGAACCATGAATTGTATCTCGACCAACATTTCTTTTAAATAGGATTTTATACTGAAGATGAACCAGCCTATTCTTTCATTTTCGCTATAAATGGAGATACTTATGACCACAGATCACCAATTATGCAGCAATTTCTCTGTGTTTAGTGAAAACTCTGTGCTTTGTTCACCCGAACAATACCTATCTGCAGGTCAGTGCATGCAGCATTAGTGTAATAAACGGGAGTGACAAAGACAGAGAGCCATTAACACACCAGTGTTAGCTTTCTGTGGACTAGCACGATATGACAACCACGCTCAGTCCACAAAACTGAAAAGTGGACATCCCACAAAGTACACAGTAAACAGCGTGACACTATAATCTATACATAGTTAGTTTATCTTAAGATGAAATAAACATTTTGCTGCAAATATCAATATGAAGTTTATACCGTCAGGAAACGTATTGGTTCACGTGAGACTAACTCAAGGGAACATAAAGGGCATAATTAGGCCCAAACAGCGCTACAGTAGCCATGGTATCTTACTAAAATGCTACTATATTTTAATAATCAAATTCTTAAAATATCTCTTAAAGTGCCGTTTATCTAACTGCCAAGCCACCGCTGGAAGCCGATAGTTTACCAAACTGCCAAGCCACCGCTGGGAAGTCGATAGCTCTATAGACTTACGATCGTACGTCAGTAGGCTGAAACGTGCAGTTTTATATCAACTATACGGTTCGTGTTTATTAATATAATGAGTTACAATGAATACTGACCGATTATTAACGATCTAATCTAGTGGGACATGAGTTGATATTATGAGTTTTTCTATTTAAATTGTCAATAAGGAGCACATATTTAACTATTGGAAGAAATATAAAAATACTAAACGTTTTACAAAAAAAATAACTTATGGCCCATTAGAATAGTTCTTTTACTATTAAATTATATTTCAAGTGTTGTAGTACGATCATTATCATAGACCAATTTCTTGATATAGAAAACTATATCAAGAGAAGAGGAATAGTCCCTTTAAGAACATAGGTCCAAAAATAACATTGGCGGCAAGGTCAGTAAAAGTAATTTTCTTGTTATCCTTATAGCTGTATCATGTACAGTAACAAAATCTATACGTTATGAAGATCTTCAAATGTAACAAAATAAAAATAATTAAGTATAAATAATTTGCTTTTCTCTTCTGACTTTACCCAGTCTCTCCCACAGTCCAGTGGCATTTCGTACTTGACAAGTTTGTAATGTACGGGGCATTAGCGGCTTGTTTAACTGAGGCTGATAAATCTAGCTGGTCCAACTGGATTTTGGAAAAGGTGCACTCCAATCTTGGAGAATTCTTCACACAAAGATCTGACTCCTTTAAACAATTTATTGGTCATTAGTCAAACTCTCTCGATATTTGCACCTCACACATCCTAGCCTTCAACGTTCTGAAACAAACTTGATGCTGTAATTTTTTTTTTTTTTTTAATACTATTTGGATCCATGTTGACAAATAAAAAAAAACATCTTATTAAGAAAGAAAACGGTTCTGTTCGTTTAACATCCACCAGTAAAAAGTACTTTTCTGATATCTAGAAATTTATAGTGAAACTGTGTCACTGCATCTTCCTACTAGAGTACTAGAATGGACACAAGTAGTAGATGGTTTTTAGTAGAAATTAATTATTGCCGTAGCAAAATCCACGGTGTTATTTTGATAATATATCGTGTTAGAGTTCATAAGAGACGACTTAAAATAATTTAAGGTTAAAATTAATCAAAAGACAAAACCAATAAAGCAGGCAAATTTGTTTTGAACTGTGTTTCTTCGAAGCACCAGAACCTTTGAGAGAAAATATTGAAGAACAGCTGTTTCAAGAAAAATGTAAGGTGATTTTATGTCCTAGTATAGGTGCTCTTGGAGACTAAAAAAGTAATACAGCTTTTTGATAAAAAATTAATTTTTTATGGCTAGCTGTTTAGGGAGAAAATCTACTAGTGCAAACCGCGTCAAAATAGTTCGATGACATTTTAGGCGGTGTTGCGATATCGTTTTTGAGAATCATTATCACAGTGTATGGGCGGGTGGATGGGTCATTATCACAGTGTATGGGTGGGTGTGTGGGTCATTATCACAGTGTATGGGTGGGTGGGTTGGTCATTATAACAGTGTATGGGCGGGTGGGTGGGTCATTATCACAGTGTATGGGCGAGGGGTTGTCACTACCATGACATATGTATTTTAATACTACCGCACGTTTATTAGTGAGTGGGTGGATCAATACTTACGCCCACCCTCCCGCCCATTACATGTGCGGTTACTGTTTCATATATGACAAGTGTACGTATGTTCAATACTGTCAATTTAACTGGCAATTTGTTTACAAAACAACTGTATGATCATATTTAAAGATCTCTAGAACGTAGTGGTAAAATTAACTATGGTATGTGTTAATCCTGTAATTGTTTATAGCATTATAATAATATAAATATTTTATATTCTGTAGAAAGTACTATCAAATAATGTTTATAAAGTGAAATAGCTGTTTTTATCCGAAATTATATCACTAAATTTATATAACCAAAACACGTACATTATAACACAAACACGGTAACTATTTAGAAAAGGATCATGACGAGACTGCACAGTAGACTGTAACGTCATATGTTTGAAATCAGCTGGTTTGTTAAATACTGGTAACTAAATCCACCAATTATATGGAAGAATTCAGCTGATTAGTTAAGCAAGTTATTTACTACCACCCACCCATACGCTTACAGTGGTATTGACCTACCCACCCACCCATACACCTACAGTAGTATTGACCCACCCACCCATACACCTACAGTGGTATTGACCTACCCATACACCTACAGCTGAAATTATAACTATGGAAATTAGAACAGTATTTTTGTGTTTATTTTTTCAATGTCGTCAATGTGACGTCATTAGAGATGTGCGTGATACCTACCGTCTTCTTTTCTATGTACCGTGGTTCATAATAACAAATGATAGTGTTTGTTTACTGCAACAGATGTTTAGACGAATCATCAATATTTTCAACGAATTTATATGTGACAACATTGCTGGCCGAGAAATGACGAAGGGGGCTTCACATGCCACAGCTATCATCGGACTATTTTGGTTCGGTTTACATTAAACAAAAATTGCAACGTGTCTTGTACAGTAAATTCTTCGTTCTTTAATATATATGTAATGGAGTAATGCACAAAGGCTTGCTAATGGAGGGTGTATGTTTTTATAAGCAACGTGGCTGAGAAGTACTACATATATTTCCTGAGGCCAAGCCTTGTACAAAGTTTGGGAACAGACAACTTTAAAGGGTTCAATATTATTCGTAAAAAACACCGAAGAGATCTTGTGGAGTTTATAAATTCCAAGGCAGATAAACACCCGTTTAATAATAATAATAATGGCTTTATTATACAAAAAGTGTTTTATACAATTGGTCAACTTAGGACTAATAAATCCTTTCTTACAGTTAACCCTTTTATGTTAAAGTAGTAATTATGACAGAGCCTAAAACATGGAAATACAGAAGTAAACTAAAGAAAAATAATAATAATTAAATTTAATATGTCCTTCATAAGAAAGCTATGTCTAAGATATAGATAAATAAATTCATGGATGGCTTAACTGATACTGGACATTACGAAACCGAAGAATCCGAAGTTTACTGGATGGATATATGGCACTGTAAGTCGTCCGTAGATGAGCCAGCATCGTGAGGTAAATGGAAAATACGACTTCAGCAGCGTCGGGACCCGATGTGATAAGCACTTCCCGGAGCAAAGACACCATCCAGCACTCGTGATATTGTCAGCTTATATGTGGAATATTTCTAAACTACACTCCTGAAGACCGGAACATGATCCTACAGTCGTTGCCACCGTTGACTCATCCATCATACAGTGAGGAAGCCAGGAAGGCGAGACTTGTTACCACCAATATTTACACATGTTCCGCGTCATCTGTGGCAGTAATATATGCAGCACATTTATGTCGACGGTGTGTCCCCTAATTGCCTGTACCAGACGCCGGTTGCCGACAGTCCTTGCCGCAATCCCGCTACCACCTGCTCAGGGCACCTGGGCCACAGGACTAAAAAGGAGTCACTTTACCAGGTAGGTTTAATCTGAGTTGTGCAACATTTCAGTCTGTGCCAATTTTTTAGGGAAAAAAGGTATACGTTATTCATGATAAGATTTTCTTTGTTTTATTACTGTTTTCAACAATGAATAGTGTAATATATTGTTATATTATCAACTTATATAGTAAGTAATGTTTTACAATCTATATAGTTTCAAATTCTCAACCCAAACGTAGCAATAGTTCAAGAGATATCGTGGTGTGACCTGGTTAATCAACAGAACATTGTAAGCAAGACAATTTATAATCCCTCATCTACGTACATTACAATACAATGAATTTATTGAACCAATCAACAATATCAAACTATTACAGGGTACGTCAGTACTACAGCTTAGAGTTTACAGATTACATGATAGTAATATACAAGCTCAGTATATATACAATGGTCACTTCTATTAAGCCATGCACAAACAGAAAAGTCAAACATGCGGCAAAACTATTTTCAAAAAACAGCATTTCAAGCAAGTACATGCACAAGTAAGCAGAAGCGACTTACATTAACAAACCAATGGGTCAAAAAATTCATCAATCTTGTACATCGGATTTTGTATTAGCCAAGACAGGATGGTGTTTTTAAAACTTTTCTTTTCCAGGTTTCTTACTTCACTAGGTAAGTGATTAAAAAAAACGTATACCTGAAACAGGAGAAGACGTCTCTTTTATCTGTCCTGGGTATTACAAGTGTTGTACTGATCCTAGTATCATCATTATGTACTGAACTAGTTACAATAAAATCCTCCAGATTGTCCTTAATCCTAAGAAGACATTGAAATACACACAAATTGACTACAGTAAGAACTTTGTGCTCCTTAAATAGTGGTCTACAGTGATCTCTATACTGAGCATGTGGCATAAAATCCTAATAGCCTTTTTTGCAGTAGCAAGATTTTATGGACCTTGGTTGAGTGGCCCCAGAGAATCAATCCATAGGACACATCAGTTTGGAAAAAGGCAAAGAAGGCCAATCTCAAGGTATGTTGAGATTGTTGTTCTCTTAGGCGCCTAAAAAGGTTGTAAAATTACTAGTGCATCATACCTACAAACCCTCTTCAATAAACACAAGAGTATTTTTATTCACTGTCATTTTTCTTAACTTACAACTCACCACATCCTGTAAGAGGACAAATAAGATTTTAAAAGTCTACAATTGGATCGTTTTCCATCATTCTTCATATTCGTTTTCTTTCGCAGAAACCCTTTAATTTAATCCATTTCTAATACATTTTCAAGTGTTTTCTGAGAATCTTCTACCATTTTGGTGTTTGTGAGAGTGCATCAAAATATTTTGACGATAGCAAAGTTTAAAAGTATATTTGGATTATGAACAAAACTAAATTTTCAGATTTCTCATTTGCCTACACCGATTAATCAATTATTTAATGTCATTAGAAGAAGCGTGGATGAGACGACTTCACAAATGTCACTGTTTGACAAGTAGGCCTGTACTCTTTAAGTTTCAGAAGTGGGTAAAAAAATCCTTCTTCAATAAAATATTATAAAATAAAGATCATTGTTCAAAACTCGATAAATATAAATATGCACTACTGAGAGAGTAAATTCATAGCCTTATTTTACTACATATTGTCTTATTTTTTACAAATAAATAACTTACCATGTACGAGTAATAATTTATTTCCTATATCCACACTTCAATGCTAGTACAACGTTTGTGCTTTTCACCATATATTTAATGAAAATTTACAATTCACACTCATCTCGTGCTGAAACGTGGGAAATCAGTTATATAGTCTGGAAACGCTAGACACGGGTTAGTGCATAAATCAAATAAAATACATGCAACATGAAAATAAAAATACAACAATGCGGAGAAGTATTACCCATTCAAACTTTTTGGAACTAAGACTAACAATTATAATAGTCACAAAAAAGGGCAGGTGGGAATAAAACACAGAAATTTGCAAAGCCAAACTATAATATATTCGAGTCGTTATCAAGAGATGTCTCTTCGACAACAAACTGAGAATCATATGCAAACTGCTTCGACCAGTCGATAAATCGCACCTCAAAAGTCGGTAACAAGGCATCGCTCGTCACACTCACCATCTCCAGGATCGTTTCCTTGCCCTCCTTTCCGGTGTTAATTTGATAACCGATAGGCTCAGAAAAAGCGGGGTCCTGGCGAAACAATACGCATATCTAATGGGAGACGAAAACTGCATTCCTGGCATTTTGATGGATGGAACAGTGAACAGCGGAACTGATGTGGACAGGTAGACTTACACCTGCGAGCTCCCCCCCCCCCCACTTGGAGGGGGTGCCAAACGCACATAAAATACTCGATTTCACAGTTCCTTGTTACCCAAAATAATACTGACTCGCAAGTCATCCACTTATCGACTCCTGAACTCCCCATTGTGCAAGCTACGTAGATATATGTTCTGTCCATACTCTCCAGACCTTCAGAACAGAATTGATCAGTTCATCACCTTTAGGCATCTACAGCCCCTGACTTAAGATTTAGAGTAACGATTTAAACAGATTCTTCTTTTACTATAAAAATACTCGTTATTTTTCTAAGATAGCGACGAAAACTACAGTTGGAATGTACATATGTAAATTATAGTGATCATGCAACAGAAAACTTACAAAGCTGTTGTTATTAAGCTTTACTGAAGAACCATTTTGTAGTCTGGATTGCTTGTAATTAATAATAATAATAATAATAATCTTTATTTTCTAAAATGTACATATAAATTCAATAAGTCATCTACATTGAGATTAGAGTACAACAATGCAACAAAGAAAATGTCTTATTTGAATTCCTATTATATGCAGCAAGTCCACAGCTTATAAAAGGAATAAATGTTCTTTTCATTTGTCAGGCTGACAAAATATCCTATCTATTATTAAACATAAATAAAGAAGGTAAAACAGAATAAATCATACAAATTCTGTTCATATTATATACACAATGTTTTTCAAACGCTTGCTGTTTACAATAATTTAGAAAATAATAGGGCCTCTAAGGCAATGCCTGAGTAGAGGTTCCTTCACTACATATAACACTTTTTTGCGTTCAGATTTTGACTAATAATTCATGTTTACATAAAAATGATCTCAGATCCAAAATAATATCCAGAACTTTACTGAAATACGAGTAAATAAATGTTACCATCTATATTTATCAAAGAGGATGTTTGTAAATATATATATATATATATATATATATATATATATATATATATATATATATATGTTTGAAGTTTATGCGCTGCCAAACCATCCAACCAATCGCCATGAAACTTTAGGATGTTGTCCTGTATACTCCCGAGATGGTTTCTGTGAAGTTTGTTACAGATCCGTCCACAGGGTCCCGCCCCACGGGCTCCTAAAGATCCCATGTTATTCAAATGGAGAATCTGAATTGTTTACAAAAAACATATGACTGTGTAGTTTAATGTAGTTTCACATGCCATAAGCAGATTGAAGTTCTCACAACAACAGTACTGTATATGTTTTGATTTATTGTAGTTCTACATTTCACCTTGAGAGTGTAGCACACTACTTTTACTTGATCAGGTGATCTGTATTTGGTGTTAACCTTTTTTCCTCGGTAATTAAAACATGTGGTGAAACGTGAAAATAAAAAATAAATAATTATTTGTTTTGCAGTTTACTTTTTATGACATGCCTCCTAAAAAATCTAATATTGGTAGAAGAAACAAAAATGCTCGAATTCTTTCAGCTATTAGGTTCTAAATCAAACTCAATATTATGACCGGCGAAGCGGGCGGGTACAGCTAGTACATTATAAATTATAACAATAATATATAGAAAATGAAAAGGTAAAAACAAAAAATTTTTTCTTTGGTAATTAAATTGAATGACAAAAATTATGTACAAAATTACTCTTTACACTAATAATATTTAGCACTTAATTAGGTATCTATTTTTATCAGTAATTTAAAATCAATATGTTCAGATAACATATTCACAAGAATGCTATTGCTGTATTAGAAATAATACATTTATATCCTCCACCCCAAACAACCACTTTCTTACTTTATTTAAAAACTGTTTTAGATTTGATGTACTTCTGATATTATCTGGCAATTTATTATAAAGTCTAGGAGCAATAAAATTAACTGTTTTTACAAAAAATGCGTTATTTGGTTTTGGAATAAATAATTATTCAATATTTCTAAGTTTGTTTCTATATTCATTATTATGTGGATGGACATTTCCACTTTTAATATAGAACAGTTTTAGAACCTTATAAACATAAATGTATTTCAAAGGTAGGATTTTTAAATTCTTAAAAAGAGGCTTAGATGATTCATATCTACTTCTATGACAAATCAATCGTACTACATGTTTTTGCTGAACATATATCGGTTTTGTATAGGACTCATAAGTACTTCCCCAAAAAACTATGCCATAATCAATTCTGCTTTGAATCAGAGCAAAGTACAGAATTCGTAAAATTTGATGATTGCATAAATCCTTTAAAAAATAAAAGTACCTCATTATGTTATTGATGCTATCTTTTAATATTGTAGTTTGAATCCCCCAAGTCAGATGACTGTCAACAAATAGGCCCAAATATTTTATATCGTTAGTTTTATGTACAACAACACATTTTAAATTACAAAAAGTATTCTTAATTAGACAGTCTGGACATTTAAACCTAATATTACAACAAAATTCAATATTATTCTTTAGATTAAAATTTATGTATTTAGTTTTTTCTCCACTTAATAACATTCTATTCCTTATAAACCACCACTGAAGTGCATTAAGGTCGTTGCTCATAGCCTGTTGAATTGAAATCCAATCATTTTTTATATAACAAAGTGCTGTGTCATCAGCAAATGAAGTTAATTTGCCTTGAAATTTTCCATTACAGAGATCGTTAATATATATTATAAACAATATTGCACCTAACACAGATCCTTGAGGCACCCACTTTTAATTACCCCAAATTCACTTACAACCAGGTTCACCCTTACACACTGTTCCCTATGCAATAAATAGCTCTCAAACCAGTCATATTCTACCCCTCTAATACCACTGTCATATAGCTTTCCCAATAGAATACTGTGATCCACTGTATCAAATGCCTTTCTTATGTCTAAAAAAAGACCACTAACACTTTTACTTTCATTTAGGCCATCATATATATCAGTCATAAAATTCAACAAAGCAAACTCAGTATTCATACCAGCCCTAAATCCAAATTGTTTTGTACTAAAAAAATGTGTTTTTTCCAAAAACTGTACTAATTTGTTCTTCATTATTTTTTCAAAAATCTTAGAAAAGCATGAAATTAAAGATATTGGACGATAATTATTGCATTTTGTCTTTGAACCACTCTTGAATATTGGTATAACAACTGCATTTTTAAGAGAATTTGGAAATTTTCCACTTGAAAAACTAAAATTAATTATAAACAACAGAACATTCAAAATATTGGAGGAAATGTTTTTTATTAATTTAGAATTAATTCCATCAATTCCAGGAGAAGTGTTGTTCTTTAAGGAATTAATAACTGAAATCAATTCATCCGGTAAGACTTCATCAATAAACATAGTTTTAACTTGATTTTTCTTGGGAAATAAATCTTTGTATTGTAATGAAGAAAATTCTTCAGAAATATCCACATTATTTAAATTAAGATTGCTTACTATGTATAAAAAGTATTTATTAAATTCATTAGCTACTCTTAGTGAATCATCAACCATTTGGTCATTAACTTCTAATTTAATTCCTTTATCCTTACGCTTATTTAATTGACCAGTTACTTCGTTCAATGTATCCCAAATACCCTTTGAATTGCCCATACACCTGTCAAACCTTTGCTTGTAATAGTTACAGTATCTTTTAAGTGTTTGATTTCTTTGTGCAGTTTATTTCTATACATTTTATAATAAGATTTTAGTTTTTCATTATTAGGATGTTTTTTTACTAATTTAAAAATGTTGTTTCTTTTCTCGATTTTAAAACAAATTAAGTCACTCATCCAAGGTTGTAATTTATTTAATGGTTTATTTTTATTATCAATCTGTATTTTACTTTGCTCAATGGTGTTTTTTAATATACTACTTGTACCCGCCCGCTTCGCCGGTCATAATATTGAGTTTGATTTAGAACCTAATAGGTGAAAGAATTCGAGCATTTTTGCTTCTTCTACCAATATTAGATTTTTTTAGGAGGCATGTCATAAAAAGTAAACTGCAAAAAAACAATTATTTATTTTTTATTTTCACGTTTCACCACATGTTTTAATTACCGCGGAAAAAAGGTTAACACCAAATACAGATCACCCGATCAAGTAAAAGTAGTGTATGCTGCACTCTCAAGGTGAAATGTAGAACTACAATAAATCAAAACATATACAGTACTGTTGTTGTGAGAACTTCAATCTGCTTATGGCATGTGAAACTACATTAAACCACACAGTCATATGTTTTTTGTAAACAATTCAGATTCTCCATTTGAATAACATGGGATCTTTAGGAGCCTGTGGGGCGGAATCCTGTGGACGGATCTGCATCAAACTTCACAGAAATCATCTCGGGAGTATACAAGACAACATCCTAAAGTTTCATGGCGATCGGTTGGATGGTTTGGCAGCGCATAAACTTCAAATATACAAACATCCTCTTTTATAAAAATAGACTAGCTGTACCCGCCCGCTTCGCCGGTCATAATATTGAGTTTGATTTAGAACCTAATAGCTGAAAGAATTCCAGCATTTTTGCTTCTTCTACCAATATTAGATTTTTTAGGAGGCATGTCATAAAAAGTAAACTGCAAAACAAATAATTATTTATTTTTTATTTTCACGTTTCACCACATGTTTTAATTACCGAGGAAAAAAGTTTAACACCAAATACAGATCACCTGATCAAGTAAAAGTAGTGTGTGCTACACTCTCAAGGTGAAATGTAGAACTACAATAAATCAAAACATATACAGTACTGTTGTTGTGAGAACTTCAATCTGCTTATGGCATGTGAAACTACATTAAACCACACAGTCATATGTTTTTTGTAAACAATTCAGATTCTCCATTTGAATAACATGGGATCTTTAGGAGCCCGTGGGGCGGGACCCTGTGGACGGATCTGTAACAAACTTCACAGAAACCATCTCGGGAGTATACAGGACAACATCCTAAAGTTTCATGGCGATCGGTTGGATGGTTTGGCAGCGCATAAACTTCAAATATACAAACGTCCTCTTTTATAAATATAGACTAGCTGAACCCGGCGGACGTTGTCTCGCCTTTCATTTTCATTGACATGCCAAAATAAAGCAATAAAAAGAGTTATAGAAAAAACCATTATTTATTAAATGAGTGCAAGAGGGTAAACAATATTTTTGGTCTTCTTATTTGGTGTATAAATGTAAAGGTTTTTTGGTGAGCCTACTCTCGAGCAAGCGACGTAGAGCTGTCCATGTGAAAAACATGGATTACTTAAATTTATTGCGGCAACGCGCAATGACTGTCCTTGAGATTTATTAATAGTTATTGCGAAGGTGAAATGTAGAACTACAATAAATCAAAACATATACAGTACTGTTGTTGTGAGAACTTCAATCTGCTTATAGCATGTGAAACTACATTAAACCACACAGTCATATGTTTTTTGTAAACAATTCAGATTCTCCATTTGAATAACATGGGATCTTTAGGAGCCCGTGGGGCGGGACACTGTTGACGAATCTGCATCAAACTTCACAGAAACCATCTCGGGAGTATACAGGACAACATCCTAAAGTTTCATGGCGATCGGTTAGATGGTTTGGCAGCGCATAAACTTCAAACATATATATATATATATATATATATATATATACAAACATCCTCTTTTATAAATATAGATTAAAGAAATCATCAAAAGCCAATGACGCGTCAGCTACGTTATAAACAGAAGACCAGTCAGTATTTCCTAACAGCTGATTAAGTTGAATATAATCAATACGGTAACCAGGTGAAGAGATAAGGGACAAGTCTGGTTCACTACTCACTCCCGCCACACTGACAACAACTCTTATCATCGAGTGGTCAGTGATATCCAGGTGTTCAACAGATGTATCTACTGTAACCCTGTCTTTTCTAGTTATTCTTACGCAAACATGGTCCAAACAAGTTTGAGACTGCTTAGTTATTCTAGTTGGATCGTTAACTAGACTCTCCAATCCATTACTTGCTAACATTGTTTTATAATTGTCCGTACAAATATTACTAGTAAGCATTAAATCTATATTTAGATCGCCAATCCAAAACAGATTACTCATACTCTTAAATATACTATTTATTTCTGTAAGATATTTACCGAACTCTTTAATTAAGAGCCTTTAATTAATTAAGTAGCCTACTAAAATGTTCACGCTTTAGCACCCAACTCTATTCTTAAATCAATTATTGGGATATTATACTCAGGCCCGTAAACAACCCTATGTGAATGATAATGGGTTTATGTACCTAAAATCTTATCACAATAACTGATTTAGGAATCAAGTTAGATTGCAAAGGAAAGAGCACTTTATATCTATAAGCTTTCTTTTTAGGTACCGGTAAAGGATTTTATGACAAAGTATAAATAAAAATACTAAAGGAATATTTAATTTCATGTTAATACAAAGACTAATTCTTTAAATCTTAAAATCCAAATTTATGGATTGGTTGGAGGGAACTTATTTCTGTACTTGTGTGTGTGGCAGGAGAGTCATCACTCATCAATAGAGGTTAAGTGATAGAGAAAATTTAATATACAAGTTAAAATAATAAGTTTTTCATGTTAATTTTGTCTGTCTTTAATTCCTCGAAAGAAATAAATAGGTCTGTCAAAGAAGAAGTTTTTGATTGCGGGACAGGTGATCCTTAACTACTGTAGATCTACTGAGCAAGATAGGCCTATTGAAAGATCTGTCAAATTTATGATAAATTATTGTGTACTATCAACTCACCAGGAAGGATCTACAAGCTTTATTGTTATTTATGGTGCTACTCTAACGTCAACGTAACTCTGTAAATTACTCGTTTAATACCTTGTGCCCCCACTATTAGAAGAATTCAGGCTCGGGGATGTTAGTTGTTACATCGGGACGGGGGGGGTTTAGTTTCAGTGTTTGTTACCAGGATTTACTTATATCGCAGTTCTTCAATAATTATTATCATAAATTATAACGCTCGGAAGACATTTTTTTCGGAAGAAAATTTTACTTTTCTTGTTTGCTAGTTTTTTTTTACATAAGTAAGTAAAGCTACTTTAAAATCAGGTTCTTGTTGAAGTATTTTAAAAATTCAATAAATAAAACATATTTACGTAGCTCGTCTGAAAAATGAAATTTTAAACTATACTAAATACGTGTTTTTGATACTGATTGTGGAACAGCAGCTATTTATTAAGACAAATGTTTCTAAACTAATGAATGCAAAGTGATTTAAGTGCAGTTTAATTTACTTTCAATAAAATATCAATATTAGTAAATATTCATCTTTTTATGTTTAAATTATTTTTAAAAGTGTATTCTCCATTTCAAATCAATCAAATAGGATGGCTATCGAATTTAAATTTTAGATTTAACTAATTTAACTAATCACAATAACTTAAATTTTACAATTTTAACAGTGAATAATTTAAATTCCAATGATTTGTCGGCTTATAAGATAATCATATCAACTTTATGAATGGAAAAAGTGGAATATACAGAGGTGGAGTATACAGAGGTGGAATATACAGAGGTGGAATATACAGAGGTGGAATATACAGAGGTAGAATAATAACAATCTTTAATAGTTAAATGTAGAAGAAAAGCTGAAAAGTTGTTTGCTATGCTAATATTTGGATTACCTAACCATGAACATGCAAAATTGATGCAATCCATAGTTTTAGCGTTGATTAAGCCACAAGCATTATATCAATTTAAATCGAATGCCGCTGCGTTCATGCGGCTTGGAAGTTATTGCCAATTTATGGAAATTGGCGACCATCTGTATTAAGCGAACAAAGTCCAGTCCGATACGCTAAGTACCAATGGAGTCCTAAAAAAGATCATTAACGGTAATTAATAGGGATAAGGTTTCATTTAAGAGTCACTAAAAAGGTGCACTAAACCGGTTGGCTCTGGTTTCAAAATATACAGAGTTGGGTGAATGAAACGTCTGGTATGAACATTCAATATTTGTAATTTAATTAAATATTTGTTACCTGTACCGAATTGTACTAACCTAACCACTGAAAAACATCGTAAATAATTGTCATTCGTCCTCAAATAATAACAAAGGTCGTAATAACAATAATAGAGGTTTAAATCTTACCACACTTCTAAATAGATAAGCTTTCAGTTTAAGACATTTTAAGCTCATTAAATAAAGCTTTGACTATTATTTAAGATTCTGCTGAGTTAGTCGCCATATTGGATTTATGTCCTACAAGACCAATGTTAAATGTGGTACTGCATTGTCATTGAAATATTTGTGGGCAATTTATACGCTGTACGATGTTTCAAACAATTCTATTCTTTTCTATTTATTTTTCAAAAATACATATACTGTAATACAAAAATAAAAATACACATAATACAAATAATTGCCCAATGGTATGTATACATTAAAACACTTAGTTACAACATAGTCATGTCAAATTAACCTTTGCCAGGCTAACAAATAATAAATATGTATTACAAAATAAAGACATTGTATTCGAAAACTTAACAGACTAGAAACACCTTTTAAATTATTAGTGGATCCACTTTTTAATTGATATCAAAAACAATATTGATTTTTGATGAAATAAGAATAGGAAATTTAGTTTACTAATGTTTAATTTTCATGAAAACACAAATTTACAATCAACATTTTAAAAAGTAGATTCACTAATTTCGTTTATGCTCTTCCAAAAGATGTAAAAAATAATAATGTTTCAACAAATCGTTGGGGTACAAAATGGAACAATGCGTAGTCTTGTGTCATTTGTGCTTTCCACAAATCGTTGTCACATTGTTATACCTCATTTCACCCAATATGGTGACTGTCTCTGCAGACTTTTAAGCAGTGGCCAAAGCTTTATTTAAACAGTCTTATAAGACCTTGGTTTAAACTTATGTTGCTGAATATGCCTTTAAACTCAGTTTCAAAGAATTTAAAGTTTTACGTATTCTGTTGTAATAAATAACTGACATTTTAAGTTTTGAATTAGTAAACCTTTCTTTCTACAAAAACTCACCCGTTTCAAAAGGGATAATGCTTCCCATACAAATCTAAAAATTGAATTCGATTCTCTCTGCATCAGTTGTGACAGCTATAAATCCTTCAACCATCGGAAGTTAGAGTATCAGTTGGTCTCGTGCCGCCCCCGTCCTCCGCCACCATCATTAACAGCTATTCTCCCCAGGACAAACAGAGGGTGGACAAGGTCTGTCACAGGGGGTTGGGCGACCTGTCAGACCCAGTGACCCGCGACTAAACGGGGCAAGGTGGTTCAAGGGGTGATCATTCTCCGCCACCTTGTAGCCTCGTTTGTCTGGGCGTGTGTGGACGGTAGAATGGACGTTTACCAACATATATTTATTACATTTAAGGCACTTTGTATGATCAAGGGGATAAGCAAGTTGAACGTAAAATCTTATTAATTTAACTCATTTTTTTATTACATTACATTAATAATAGATCAGATTTTATTTATTTATTTCCAAAAATACTCCTCTAACCAGTTCACATGGGCCTGCAGGCCTGAGCGTGAAATTAATTCAACTAGTGAAGTTCTGACCGTTAGCTCAGTTGGGTATTCAAACATCTATGGGTGGACGGATCAATACCACTGTAATTGTTTGGAGTGAGTCAATATTCCTATATGTGTATTTGTCGGAATTTACTAATTTGCCTAATAAGCGATCTGATAAAAGGCCAGATGTGTATTCTATTGATCTCTCAGTCAATCCCATTTATAGTTGAACACAACGCAATTGATCCCCTGGTGGAGATATTTTCTGAAAACAAGTTAACTTTAGTATGTAACAAAGACTAATAAGTTAGCTCATTGAAATTACTCGTTCGGTGAACTTGAAACAGCCTCCCTACCAAACACGTACTTTGGTATTGACTAACCCACCCAAACCTTACACGTACAGAGGTTGTCCCTACTCATTCACCCTTACACGTACGGTAGTAGTGATTGACCTACCCAACCTCACTACTAATGTACATGTATGCGTGGGTAGTAGAGTCACTACTACTGTACGTGTATGGTTGGACAGCCTCTGAGTAGTCTGGAGAAAAGTATTGTGAAACATATCCTGTAAAATTGAAGCGTTACGTTGTACCTATGAAGGAAGATAAAAGCTGTTGGACATTTACAATCATTACGTGAAAAATAATGATGTTAAATTCATTATTATTTTTCACAGTAATACAAATCACGACGTTTTGATTTATATTATTATACCAAAGCAAAAACCAAATAGTTTTAAAGTGCTTAAAACTAAATTACATCTAAACAAACATGTTCTAAAATTAATAAACTTATCTACATTAATTATCTAAATTTTAACCTAGAATGGAGTACAACAAAATGAATTTCTACTAAATATAATTGTGTTTTAACATTTTTTTTCAGATAATATCATGACCTTGGCAGCTCCTAATTAGTTATATTATTTCACCTAGTTAAAATTTTTTTATTTATTTTTATTTATTAGTAGTGTATTTGGTTGTACTCCATTCTAGGTTCTAGGTTAGAATGTAGATAAGTTTAATAGTTTTAGAACATGTTTGTTTATAAGTAATTTAGTTTTTAGCACTCGAAAAATAATTGGGTTTTACCAAATCGAAACGTCGTGATTGGTATTTTTCACGTAATGAAGGCAAATGTCCAACAACCTTTGTCTTCTTCGTCTGATACTCCATCATCGACAAAGTTAAGTTTGATTTTGTTTGGACTATGCTAAAGGATAAAACAGGAGTACAATGAATATTTCAACCTCCATTTGAAGTCCTGTATAAGATTTATTCATTTATATAGATTGTTGATTTATTGTTGTATTTCTGACCTGGAAAGTATTGGGTAACTGACTCCATAGGAACAACCACGCCAGCAAACACGATGACAATATAATACAATATTTTAGTAAACCTTTTGGCACATTTTATAATGTTTAGAATTGTTTGTATAAACTTAACCAACTATAAAATCTAAGTAATAGTTATTTATGCGTTCGAAAACAAACAATAATATTTAGTAACGAAAACAAATAAAAAACAAAAAAATTAATACGATGACAATAAAAACGTAATAACAACACAACATTGCAAAATTTAGCATAGGTAGAAGTTATCAAGGAAGCCAGAATAAAACATTTAATGAAAGAAACATTTTTAGCACATACATAAAGAAGGTGTATACGTCTTAAAAACCCGATTATATTAATACATTGCACAATTAAAAGAGGATGGCTACCTCTCTTTTCAATAATCATTTATAAGTTTCCAAAATGCACCTATGTAAAAGTCATTCCTGAGGGATATAAACAACATTAGAGAAGTCTGGAGTTTTTCTTGTCGGTGTTCTTCAGGGAAGAGAACTGTGTTTCATACTGTAAGTTAGCCGAAATCAGACCAATACTGTTGTAGGTTTCCTTAATTGCCCTTGCTATTAACTATTAATAAACTGGCTTTCTAAATAAATTGAGATTAGTTAGTAACAATGACTACACTCACTAATCTATACTATATAGTTAAATACTATTACACATAAGATATTTATAGATATATAAATAAGAAAAATTCAAATTCTTACAACAGATATTCGTATCTTGATGACTTAATGAAGGGTTGGCTATACTGTCGTATAGGGATCCGCTCTTCGGTAAGCTTGATTTATATTTGCGAAATCAGATGAATAACCAACGGTCATTTAAAAAATACAAAAAAGATCTTATAGAAAATATTTATTTATAAATGTTGTAGTGTGGATGGTAACAGTCAAGGTGGTTTAAAAGAAGGTCACCCCCCCCCCCCCATGACCAACCCCCGGCACCTTGGGACAGTTTCTGCCAGTCATTCACCCATTATCGATATAATTACTGCAGGAAGATTAGTCAAACTGCCCCCACCCAGCGTGGGTTGGCCGGCGTGGGTGTAGTTGATAACAACACTCCCGAGCATCGACCTGGAGACTCCAGTACAAGTTTCAACTGACTACATTACACAATTAATTATTTTTTTAGCATAATTTCAATATGGTACTACTAAATTACTGTGGTTGAGTAATAAAAAAACTAAAATGCCTTAGGTCAATTTCTTTTTGAACTCGTTTTCATTTGTTTAAAAAAATAAAATTAAGTTTTTGTGTTTTGTAAATATAATGTAACAAGTTCAATACAATTAACTTTATTGTGCGTTATATATGTGCCTAAGACGTGTGACTATATGGACATCTAATATTACATCAACAATATGTAATAATATCTAACGTGACCGCAGATTTGATTTTACGATCCACACGCCTTGTCTTTATTCATATTTATTTTTGTATTAATCGAAATGAAATTTTATTTTATGCTCACTGAAAATATTCTCAAACAACCGCACTTTCCAGCAGGGCATTATATCGATATATTTTATTTTTCTAGATTCTAAGATGTACTGTTCTTGAGAGAAAAATCAAAAAAGATTTTCCGTTTTGGTGTAAAATTGGTTTTTTCGCACAAAAATATCTGTTCAATATCAAACATTTTTATATAATTTGATGTGGTTCGTTTGATGCACATATTTGTGGATTTAAAAGCCAATAATAAAATAAAAGGTCTTTGTTTGTGATGCCTTAAAAATGCCAAGTTAAAACAAACGTCCTGTGTGTAGATCTTGTTGTAAATAAATAAAAAGGTCTTTGTTTGTGATGCCTTAAAAATGCCAAGTTAAAACAAACGTCCTGTGTGTAGATCTTGTTGTTTTATGAGATGCCATGAAAATATAATGTTAGACTTGACACATAATAGATTTCAAAATCTCAAAAACAATATGATGTGCTCGATTGTAATGCTCTTGATTATACACTCCTAGAATAGATATTCCATCTAATAGGAATATATGTGCCTGTAATTTTGTTAGTTAATGAGGCCCGCAACCACAGCTGGTTTAAACTGCATTAGGCCTACATTTACAAGGAACTACGCTAGCGCTCCACAATGGACCACAAAAACAGCTGATATTTTGAGGCTCAAAATTTACCATTGTATGGGAAATCTATTTATGTATAAAACCAATGGTAATGCCTACAAATATACTCAGTTTTTTTAAGCAGGTCAAAAGGAATGTTTTTAAGCCGTTCGTACTCCAGACTAATTTACATAACAAATTCATGTTTTTTTGAAACACCTTTCACTTGTGTAAGTGAGCGAGTGACTACTTTCAGCTATAAAATAATTAATTCTACTTTACATGCTCTATAAAAGATCTCTTGAAAATTGTAATGCTATGTGAAAATAATAATATTGAAATATTTGAAAATGTTTGAGACAATTAATTGATTTAAATTTGTTACCGTCCTCCAAAGTGACAATATTGGTAACAAATATTTAAATATAGGCCTGTAAATCTTTGTATAATTTTTTTCGTGTATACTACATTTATAAACTAAACTAATGCTAGTAAAAAATTAATATAGTTTTTTTATTTTCTTTAATTTGTATACAAAATCTAGGGCTCGACAAGTTATGCAAAACTTGTTGTTGAGGTCCTATAGTAAAAAATAAAATAAAAAGACTTAATACAGAGAAAACACTTTTTTTAATTTTAATTTTGCTATAGTAATTATCAACATTGGGTAGTTTAGGGCAGGCGCCTATCTTTAAATATAAGCATTACAGCTAATTATTATTTTACTAACTAGCTTTACAAAGCAAAAATTAATACAATAACTGTGCAATGTGGCTTCAACAGAAACACTTGAGATATCGAATGAAAGTTTATAGATAATTTTATCCTGTTGGCCAAAATATTCCTGTTCTCTACTCTGTGTCCCATTCCCTCTAGAACAATCAGTTCGGCAGTGTGTGAAATGTAATATTTTAACTTTAATTACAAACAAAGTGACATAACCTTAGCGTGTTTTCTTACTGTAATTTAATTGTTGTAAAAAAAAAATAAAATAAAAATCCTACCTATTACTGAATCTGATTTTATGAGTAATCTGTTACAGTATTTGAACAGTACATTGTATGTGGTGTGTTAATTTTAATTTTCTATTGCTGGTACTTGCCAGTTTCTGGGTCAATATCTATCTCGGCTGTGTTGTTTTGGTAAATGTTCACTTTCTGTAAATCGTTGCTACCAAGGGAAGTTCGTTAGAATTTAATAATATTTTACAAAAATATATAATAAGTATTCTGAACCAACCTTTGTTTGTGAAGTTACATTACTGTAACAAATAAAGTAAGATGATTTTGTTACGTTGATCATTGTTTTGTTACGTTGATGTTGGCTTCCTTGGGATTTCAGTAAATGTTCACTTTTAGTAAACCATTGTTACTAAGTGTTTACTTTTTTTATTTAATCGAATACAGTTTGAGACATTGATAATAATACTAATTACTAATATTCACGTATTATGGACCACTCAGATCACATGACGTACAGACAATGATGTTTTAGTGAGTTGGCTTTTCTTTATTCCAAACTTGTTTCATTGATTCCGAATTATCCCTTTTTATTTTTCACTACCAAGCCATTTTCGATTCTTTTTCCTGCCACTCCCACACAAACTTTACAAAAAAAATTTTTCCCTGTTCTTGTTTTTGTTTGTAATGTCATTTTGAGCTATAGCTGTGGATTTACGTATTGTTTTCTTTTTTTTAACTGAAGTCAAAGTCAATACTGTATAAGCATTCTTGTTCGACGAATTTGTTATAGTGTCTGAGCTATGCATGCTTAAATTATAATTTTTACTATACATGTTTGTTTTTGTTAGTAAAGAGGCAGCTAATATTTACAGACAACAATCTTCATTTTCAACTTTTGTCAGACACAATTCTCGTACAGTTTTACTAAGAGTCCTCATAGATAAATAATAATGTTTTCTTTGTAAAACACATTTAACTTTTTATCTTTAAATAAAATATTTCAATTCCATTTAAGTGCAATTAAACAGCAGAGTCAGTTAAAAAAGATATATTTACACTGGTCTTTTTATCATTTTTGTGGTTTAGGATTTATGTGACGACATTCATAAATGTCATTTAACATACATAACCATCGTAAATCTTTACACATATACTGATTTACGTATATACATTCTTTATATACATATTTGTCAAATTACATTTTGTTTTGATTTTGTTTTAAGCTTTCAGAAACAAAAATTATAATTAGTTATCTAAATCTGTGTTGTAGTGAAACGTTTAATTAATTTGCTGAAATATATAGACTGAACCGAAGCTACTTAGTAATTCTGGTCCATAACAATAAATGAAAGCAGATATATAAAAGTACCAATAATTTTTAAGAGTTCAACTGCTCTAAACCCATTTAAGACGTAGCGGCGTTTTTCAGGTCAAGAGTAAAACCGCCCCTGTTTATCACCAATTAGGAATAATCTTACGATTTCAGCTTGACCGGATTTTAAATCTAAATTACTTCTTGTATCTAATCTCAACTAGTTTGAGTAGGTCACCACCAAACATAATTGTTTTAAATGGAGCATTAACAATTTAATTAGACTAAGTTATAATTTAAAAAAAAAATAATATTAATATTAGCTAAAGTGAGCATGTGTAACTGAACTAAAATATATGTTATTAATTTTTTTAATGATAGATATTAGATATATACTAATTCGAAAATTCCATAATCATTATCCTGGATCCTGGCCTTAGAATTCATATGTATAAATTAAAACCTTATATACATGATATTGATTATCATGAAACTCCTTTTACACCCTTCAATGATTACCAGGAAAAACCTTTACAAATCATATGTATACATGACACCCCATCCATATACCTGATACTTATTATCCGTCAACAAACTTACAAATCATATGTATACATCAAATTCCCATATACATGATATTGATTATCACGAAATCCCCTTATACACTCCTTAATAATTACCATGAAACACGCTTACAATCCATATTTATGTGGGTGGATGGATCATTATCACTGTACATGTATAGATGGTCGGGTAGGTGATCACCACTGTACGTCACACGAGTATGGGAGGGTGGGTGGATCATCAACTCTGTACGAGTTGGGGTGGATGGGTAGGTGATCGCCACTGCACGTCGTACGAGTATAGGAAGGTGGGTGGGTCATATAATTTTAGTCGTGCGTGTATTTATCACCACCGGCCCAAATTGAATAATAAGATTTATTATATCGATTGACCTCTATTTGTGGTCTGAATAAGCTGCCTTAAATACTGGTCTCTGATATGGCTCCTAAAGTAATTCTTCAGTTACAAGTCACTGTCGGCTCAGAAATCATGTTTGAAGGTTGTTTTCTAAGGAACTAAGAGGTCTACGAAAGTTCTAATCGTGCCATAGTTTTCCTCATTTAATTATACGTCATGACATAAGAGTTTTTAAATTTTATTACAAGTTTTGATAATTATATCTTAGTTGGAACACAAAAAGTACCAAAATTTTAACTATTTTTCACTGTACGTCACATTTACACCGTTATTACTAAACAAACCGATAATGTATTGCATTCGTATTTTAATAACTAGTTGATAGGAAAGTTTTCTATAAGTTTCACAAATTTTAAAATTGTAGCTGTTCGAGAAAAAAATGTTTGTCAATTCCCTGAAATTGATATTAATATTTTTTTTATTTGTACTATTTTACTAATATTCATTCCATTTTAAGTTTTATTTTGAAAATGGAACGAATATTATTGAATGTTAATGAATATTTATGAAAATATCATAAAAACGTAATGTACGTTTTCTTAAATATGTAGTATTAATTAATACAATTATCCTTGAGGATATGGAGGGGAATAAGGGAGGTTTCAAAATGCTGTGTATTCATGGTAGCATTACATTTATTTTTTCTAGCAAGTTCACGAAAAAATTAAAGTTTTCTTGCCTTCTAGGGGTCGTTAAATTAATTATTTGGTCTTGTTGTAATTCTTATGACATTTATAGTTATGATACATTACTTTCATATGTGGAAGTCAATGCAACGGTTTTAAATCAATTTAAAAAACTTTAAATTGATTTAAAAACATATAAAATGACTAGTTGTCATTGTATTTTTCGTAGCTCTCTTAGTTCCTTCTAATTAGGGTGCACATAATGTCTGCACCGCCAGTAGCCCAGCTCATGGTGGCCATAGCTTGTGATTGCGCCGAAGATATCTTGTAAATTTGTAACTCTGTGGCACATTTTAAACTATGTGATTAAATCACAATTTAAATAGATAACAGTTAGGATTTCATTTTACACATTATTTCTCTGTAACCTACACACTTAGAATCCAGTAACTTTTAAGCGGGATAAGAACCGTCTAGAATTGTTGTTAATTGTCTTCTGGGTGTTACAGAGTGGATTCTAGATGTTTCCAGATCACAATTCCGGAATGTTCTGGATTGTAGTTACAGCTTTTAAAAAGATGTCCTTCGGCCGGCTAGAAAGTGTACAGACTTCAGTCCTCAGTTTGTAGTGGAATTCTAATGTTTACTTGTGATAAACAGTGACAGTTCATGTTGAGTGGCAGTTATTTGACGATCATAAACTAGTGGGTGTTAAGTGAAATTAATAACTGTGGATAAAAGTGGTTTGTAATCAGTTGCTAAAATGGTCCCTGGTAATTCATTTTCGTAATTATCTTGTATTGTGTAATCTTCTTTGTGTTTGTAAATACAAGAACCAGCCTTACTATTTATTAACCTGTTGGGCCAAAATAATATATATATATATATATATATAAAGTAGCATGATATAACTGCACTCATTTAGTGAGTACAGAGGGGGTGTAGAAAGTCCCTAGGGGTTCTCTACACCCCTCAAACCTTTACTATAAACGATGGCACAGATCCATCAAGTAGTGTGTATATACAGGGTTGGGCAAAAGTCTAGAAAATATTTATTAATATCAAAATGATTGAAAGAAATGTAATGAAAATTTGCAGTTATGAACACGTCCCTATACCAACATTTAGACATATTTTACTTGTTTTTCGCATAGCCAGGTGATGGCCAATGAAGGAAGTCTTAACAAGTTTAAACGTAAGCCTACCTCGACTTATACCTCATTTTAAAGGTCTTTGTTTATAAAACACAAGAGTCCAAATCTGAGGTCAAAAGGACGACCCAGTCAGAAAATACCCAGTTAGGGTTGGGCAAAAGTCTGAAATTTATTAATTTTAAAACTATTAAAAGAAAATTAATGAAACTTTGTAGTTACATACATGTTCCTATACCAAACACATTGATATATATTACTTCTTTTTTGCATGTCCAGGGCATGGCCCATGAAGGAAGTCTTGAAAATTTTAAATGTAAGCCTACCTCGTGTTATACCTCATTTTAAAGGTCATTGTTTGTACAGTACAAAAGTGCAAATATGAGATCAAAAGGATTATCCATTCACAAAATACAGGGATTCAAAGAATTTAATGTCATATTACTAATTCTTCTCAGTTATACGGCTATTTATTTAACAGTTTCAGGTCCCTTTTCCTGAATATGTTGTTTATTGTTAAAAATCGTAACAAACTACTGCGTTATAAAAATACATATGCTATTTAATTAAGATGAAAATAACAAACATTTATTAAAAACACTTTTGACAGTATGTTTACTTAAATTAGTTTAAGAATATTATTTTAATAATTTGTTAAAAATTTTTAGTGAAATTTAATTTCTCGTATTCAGTTAGATAAATTATAGCTCTACGCAGCAATAGATAATAATTGTCTCTCCTCAGTCTTCAGCAGTATTAGTTATATGACATTAAATTCTTTGAGACGCTATATTTTCTGACTGGGTCATCCTTTTGACCTCAGGTTTGCACTCTTGTGTTTTACAAACAAAGACCTTTAAAATGAGGTATAACTCGAGTTAGGCCTACGTTTAAAATGTTTAAGACTTCCTTCATGGGCCATCGAAAAACAAACTATGTCTAACTGTTTAGTATAAGGATGTGTACATAACTGCAAATTTTCATTACATTTCTTTCAATGGTCTTTAAATGTATAAATATATTCGAGACCTTTGCCCAACCCTGTATAGGTTGGGTTAGAGGGTCCTTCAAATGTCAAAATTAGTTGGAATATCATAATTCTTATTTCCATTGTTATAGGGCTGTTCCTGTTGTTTATTCAAGATTTAGGGATATAATTTACTCCAATTATTTATGCATTAAAAAGTAAGAGGGATTTTTTTTTTTTTTTTTTTTTTTTAGTACGAATGAGTTTAGGTGAAGATATCCCACATATTTATGTTTAGTATGTGGGATATCTTCAGAATATTCTGATATAGAGTCAAGGAATAAAATCTAATAATGAATTCCACCATTCATATGCACTAGGTCATAGACGAAATTAACCCCACCCACCCTTCCCCCCCCTCACCAGTGTTGAGTGATTAGGTATATGTACCTTCAGTCATAATTTCCCTCAAATGATAGCCTACCGTAGAGAAAAAGAAACAGAGTTTGCTTCTTATGACTGCAGCTAGCGGCTGTAGTTGGATTACAACTAATGTACATCTTTATAAATATGTACTAATCAATACAATTATCCTTGAGGATGTAGAGGGGAAAAACGGAGGGTGCTAAGAATGGTGCTGGCTCTGCTATCCGGCGTACTGGACAACTAACCCACTCGTGCACTATTAGATTTGACCTCTGTTGCTTTCTACTCTGAATGTATTAAAGAGAGGCCTTCTAGTCATGCGTTCCTTACATAGAGGTGAGACAACAGGCAAATCCCCCTAGTCAGTATTTGTTATAGTAGTAAATTATCCCTCAAGAGGTATTTCCGAAAGATAGGTTGGTCAAATAGGAGACGGGTTTTCAGTTTGTACTGTCGATTCAGAACGGTGTATTGTTGCACGGTATGGTGTCCTTATAATTTTTTTTTTTTTTTTTTTTTTTTTTTTTTTAAGGAGGTGGAACTTGATTTTAAGGACAGGAATTGATTTTAACCGTTTTACATTCCTTTATTACAATATTACTGGTTTTACTTTTGTTGCAATTACAGCAAAATTTATACCAAACATTTTTACCCCACCAATAATACTGGTCTGATATAATCGAAAAGAGCGGAAAACCCAAATTACATATCATATTGTATCAAGAAACCCAACAATATGTACTTTTTGATGGGGTTATTTCACGAAAAAAGTGCTCCTAAATGAGGCTGACAAAAACCAATCTACAAACGGCTTATTAAACAGCGATTAACAGTGCAGGACGAAAAACTGGCCGAAAACCGCAAACAAACCGGAAGCAATTTGTTTGTTAAAATAAGGTCAGAATCGGACGCGAGACCGCATTGATCAATAATGCATGGGAGAGCCAGCTGTGAGAGCCTGGGCGGCGAAGGTCGGCTGGACACGGCTGACAGTCATGGTATGGAACCTAATGACACCTGTTATGTCAACAAGTTTTTGGGGTTACAGGTGCACTTATCACTTGCAATACATACATACATCATCACGACATACTGACGAACTGGACTCATTTTCGTCTAATGCAATGCTAATGACGTATTTTAAAAACGTTTTGGGAGACTTATTATTTTTTTAAATTAAAATAAACACGTTTTCCAATAAAGTTACAAACACATTTCCTTAAGGCATTTCAAAAATTAAGTTTTTACTATCAAAAACAACAACAACCTTTTCAAAAGGCCTCTATAAAATACATTTTAAGTGTTATTAAGAACTGTATATACATTCAACTACATACAATATATCTTTTTAATAAATCAAAGTTTAAAAGTATTCCAAGTTCAATGCAACAAATCACTAACATAAAACAATAAACTCTCCTCTTAATTACATGAGCTTTATCTCATAAGAATAGTTCATTGTTTTATCTGTCGAGGAGTTATCTTGTTAAACGATCCCCCATACTTTTTACTGTTGATCGTTCTAACTCAAGGAACGTAACGAAGCAGTTATTATCTGTATATAACAATAACTGTATATTTAGTATATTATGTGTATGGTCTTCCTAGTTCTTCAGTACTATTAATTACGTTATACGTATTATCTTATTTATGTAATTAACGATGTTTCAGACCTTAACAATAATTCGGGCCTTAAAATTAATTTTGAAAATAGATGTTCATGCTGTTGAACTAACTTGAATTCTCAGGTTTATCATAATATTAACGTTTCCCTTAAAGATAGTCATCTGTAAAGAGTCGAATGATTAAGCCCCCAAGATTTAACCAAACCCAACATACGCACGCACACGTAAATAAACAGGAATAAATAGTTTAGAAGTGGTTGAAGTAATTAATTTAACTTTACAATCATGTTTTAATTTCCTCAATAAGTAATATTCTATTCTCTAACATTATTTGGTATATAACCCCATGAAAAAATATATTTCCCCAGTACATAAAAACTAAAGGTCAAACATTTTGTTGTGATGGAGAATACAAAATATCAGCAATAAAACCTTTTCAAAATGTATTAAATGGTACACAACCACTGGTTTTATACGAACAGTTAATAATACAACTATTTGCAAATTTAATATAACAATATGTACAGATACTGTGGAGGCCAAAACCCTAGTAAGTGTTTGGGCGTAGAGATCGCATGTTGTTCGGTCCTGGTGCGAAGAGGGTAGAGAGCAGCCGGCTATTTGAACCGTAAAGAGGGTAGTTCAGCCAGCGATTTGACCGCAAAGAGGGTAGAGCAGCGGCTATTTGGACCGCAAAGAGGTTAGAGCAGCCGGCTATTTGGACCGCAAAGAGGGTAGTTTAGCCGGCTATTTGGATCGCAAAGAGGATAGAGCAGCCGGCTATTTGGACCGCAAAGAGGGTAGTTTAGCCGGCTATTTGGATCGCAAAGAGGATAGAGCAGCCGGCTATTTGGACCGCAAAGAGGGTAGTCTAGACGGCTATTTGGATCGCAAAGAGGGTAGAGCAGCCGGCTATTTGGACCACAAAGAGGGTAGAGCAGCCGGCTATTTGGACCACAAAGAGGTTAGATCAGCCGGCTATTTCGACCGCAAAGAGGGAAGCAGCCGATTATACCGACCACCATAACCACCATACCTCGGTACGTGGTCAGAGTAAATGATATGCCAGAAGTACACTAGCTTCATTTCTCGCTATATATTAGTTAAAAAATCTGTTAATTTTTCACAATTATCATTTATGACTTTATGACTAACATGTTCTCCTCAACCATTAAGCATCCTCCACTCCGGATACCACATTAAACTCTCTTATCACCTCTCCATTGTTGGAACATGTAACCTTTGACCTCCCCCGATGAAGGGAGGGACCCCCCGCGTGACGTTAACCTTAGACAATACCTGGTTAGCCCTACTTGTGGCTCAAATTGATTGTCAGATTTAATAAGACCGGTGACTCTGCAGTTTCGGGACTCGACACCTTTGGCTGTGGAACAGTTATTAACGCCGGCTCGCCTTGTCTCGTCGTGCAAGCTCGTAACCGACCGCCCAAAGTCGATTTTCCTCGCTGTCTTTCCCTTTCATCATCTTTCACCTCGATTTCAATTCATTATCCTCCTTTTTCCATGCATTAATCTTTCTCTTTCATAGTTTGTAATAGATTTTCAACCGGATTTCGTCATAGTATGTTAACGTTTTAAAACGTCATAGCTACATTACCGAGTGCGATGTCACAGTGGTTCACATCGGCGTGTTATTGTAGGTTATTTATAGATATATTGAGAGCTTATCACTTTGTCATAATTAAATTAAATCTTATAAATAAATACTGTATGCGTATGTAGAAAGAAAAATAAAAGCCTATCATATAACCTTGTGAAAGACGCAAACTCATTCCATGTTCGTTATCATGGTATCATGGTGTAAAACACATGGACATCTTTCACTGTATTGGATAATTTTTAAATACTTTATGATAGTTTTTTGTTCAATGGGTCATTCGTAATCGTTGGCTCTGGACTTATTTAAGGATATATAAGAAAGACGAGGATGCTGAACAAACTAACCTAAAAACTTAAGCAGACGTGGCCTTGAAAATAAGAAGGGCCGTTATTAGGATTACGAAAGGCAATGTGCATAATACTTGTTTTTTTCTAGTTTTTCCAGTTTTTTTCTATAGTTGTTGTATCTTTTTTATTTGTGTATTTGAATATGGTTTTACTTTAAATTTTTTATAGATATCACTATCAAACATGCAAATCATGCACGTGTATGCAACGAAGGATGCATGATAGTCCATAAGGTTAATAGTACAGCTAAACTATAATTATGAATGAATCACCTTAAACTCACTCCTGTTTTACCCCTATCCAAATGTTTTTTACATAAGGATCTTGAAATGGTCATCATCTCAAACTTGAATCTCTCTACATAAATAAGATCATAGTCTTGTTATCTTTAAAATATTTGAACAGCTGTTGCGTGAAGTGGGTTCTAAATTAAGTTCCATTTACATTTTGTTTAACTATCTTTGGGGCTTAATATAATAACTCTTAAGAAAAATTTAAACCACAAATAATAATGAGTTAGTTAAATCGATGTACGTAAGCCTACGGTTATATATATACATATATATATATATATATATATATATATATATATATATATATATATATATATATACATGTATATGTATATATATATATATATATATATATATATATATATATATATGTTTATGGGAAAAATAAGTAGTAAAGTTGTACAAGTTTAATTTTCACAAATTAATTAAAATAACATTCAGTGATTTGTTAAACAAAGTTTGTTTTCACTACACTACTATGAGTTTAGCTGTTTCCGTTATGTGTTTACAACCTGCGAAACATCATATTTTCAACAGCTGTCTATTGTTTACTACCGAAAGTAACATTGTTTACAACCGAAAATTTTCCACAGTCAACAACACCTGTTTTTATTCCGTAGTGTAGTGAAAAGTATCGTTCAAATATCGAGTGAAAGTGTTTTGTATGTTCTCGACCAGTTGAAGTGCTCGACAAGTCTCGCACTTCAAACATATGGTCTCGAACATGCAAAACCCCACTTTCCACTCTTGTTATGAAATATACTATTTCAAACGTTCTTCTTCAAAATCACTTTTAAATGATTGAACAGTAACGGGTTTAGTTTTGTTTGAAATTAAATTATCCCAAGCAAACAGTAAATATGTTGACTGTGTTACAAAACATATTAATATTAAATTACTGTACATCTTCGTAGATTTTTGTTTGTTTAACATTATTCAAATGCTTTGGATCATGTATAAACAATGTGTTCAACATTTAGATATCTTTTAGTTGTAAATTCTAGAATATAACCTTTGCAAAGTATAATATTTTTAAAATATTTCAGGTATAAAACAACGGTCAAACATTAAATTCCAACGAAAAATCATAAAATTTGAATAAAATATTTTAACACGAATTCAAAAAATGTATAAATCTAATAAGTGTTGACCTTTTATGGGAGAGTGAGTACTTGTTGTAGTTTTGAATACTGTGTTGATTGGTTGTTAATCTTGGAGAATATCACAATGTTTTAATTACTAAGATTTTTATTATACCGTTTTTAATATACCGTTATCCTAGCCCAAAGTTAATAGTTAATTAACTCGTTATCACGTTAATAGTTAATTATTAACGTGATAATAACATTACCATTCTTTATTGATGGGATTGCATAACCTATTGCAATCCCATCAATATTACTACAATACTAACCATAATCTTCATGAATTTCCAGAGTTGAAATTCATGAAGATTATCGATAGATTATACTTTTGCAGATTATTGCATATTTGAGTTTACAAATAGTAAAGATTGACATAGTTTTATTCAATAAAGAAAGCATTATTTCTATTTATGATTATTTGACATGCGGTGGTAAGACCCACGCGCATCCATATAAATAGTGTTATTGCTACATATTTACAACTGGAATTCTAAATTACTTCATTAACCTCCATTTTATGACCTCTATTTTATGAGTACCAAATAATGTATGTTATACAACTCGCCATGTGTAAAATACTTCTTATTACCAAACAACATTGCTTTTATATTTTTTCTAATGTTTTTGCTTCCAAACTACCGAACTTCTAATTTTTTTCTGCACCTTTTTTAGCACCATCAAATATTTCCTTGTCTGTCATATTTAAAATAGATATATGTATAGAATAGTAGTTTGTTTTTTAAAATATCAACTCCTTTACAAAGTCGAAAATAAGAGATTTAAACAACATAACACATCTACAAAGTATAAACAATTATTTATTTTTTCTAACTTACAATATTCATTCCCTACACCACAGTTTCTTTTGTAGCTTTAATTAAGTAAGTGAGATTCTATTTATTTTTATTTATTTATTTTTCTAGTTTCATCAACGGTTTTGATCCTTTGATTAGTTCAGCTTGTTTTGACATTACGAAATCATAATTCAACTAAACTGTAGTGCGACTAATGTCTGACCAAATATTTACGTGATATCATAGAATAGTAAGCTAAGAAAATTCATTAATCCTTTAGGCCTACTTTGGAGAGAGACGCGTGAAATTTTTTTAGCGAGAAAAAGTTTGAGAGGAAAAACAACCTCTGCTTCAACAATTCTTTTATCACCAAACGCGTCATTGATTGTGTAAAAAGTTGTGTGTTTTTTCACCTTTACACAAATCTGTCAAAGTACATATTTTTAAAGCAAAATAAAAATTATTAAAAGAACGGTTGATAGATATAATTGATTGTGGGCAGGATTTATTCTGACAAAAACGTTCGACCTTTCGTTAGTTTATATTTCTTTTGAATCTTGTTTCCACTTAAGTGGCCAGTTGAAGACGCACAGTGTTGTAATCCAGCTACAATAAGTGATGAATTGCGGAATATTACTAGATTGGCTTTGCGTATTCCATCATCATCATTATAGTAAGATTTTCATAATTAGTACAAATGTCTTGAATTTATCATATTAGTTCAAATTGATCAAATACTTCGATAAGCAATTTACACGGGCCCCAAATATATCCGATAAAATGCACATACAATTCCAAAAATCCCACTCACCTCTCATTTTAATTGAATTCTAGGCATTGTAATATTTTTATAGGCTAGGTTTCTTATGTAGAACACTTAAGGTATAGAATCCTACAAAGATGAGCTGAGACTAGATCACATATCACAGAGAAGAAAGAAACAGACAATGCATCCAATAGTGTGCTAAATGAGTGTCGAGTCCAGTTCACCGAGCAGATGGCAGGGCCAGCACCGTTGTCAATTCCTCGCTTTATTATCCTCCAGATAATCAGTAATAAACGTACTAGTTATTACTGTAGATTAAAAACATGTACATTACATACGATCGATTTCCAATTACCACTTAGGGGTTCTCTGCGTAAGTTACATAAGAAAGTGACCTCTGTTAATTTTGTTCTCTGAGGTCATATTCTCTTCTGGAATTAATAACCATATATAAATAGCAATAACATATTTTATTTAATAAAAAAGGCCAATAATAGGGATAACAACTGCATGCAGAACGAACTTCGTTGTTGGTTCCCGATTGGTAGTTAAACATGCCGGAGTTGTGGATCGAGTATGGGATCTTGAAAGTCCTTCCAAACTACAACCCATCCTTCTTACTCCTAACAAACAACCGGGACGTGGAGTAATTGATCACCTGAGCACTGTAGCGCTGAGGGTTGACACGGTGTTGTGACAGACGCACGCGCACGGACACCCATTTCTAATGAAGATGGATGACTGACTGCCCGGTCAGATTGAAAGTTAACAAGAAGTCCGCTTTGTGTGTTTCCTATTTCTCACCTGCGGTGGGGGATTTCTACAAGTCATCGCGAAAGTTGATATTGTTCTGTGTTTGATCCATAAACCTGGGAGTCATCGCAACGCCGAATTGTTACCGCCCGTAACCTTGTTCCCATCCCAGGCTGAGGATAAAAACAACAACACTTTATCTCCATATTGGGTAAAATGTTTTTATGTATAAAAAACACCTTAAAGTGTATGAGATAAATTTTGTAAGTTTGTATTTTTGATCGTTTAGTGAAAAAGAAAGACAATTTACGTATTTGCAGGGTTTACCACTTGAAACAGTCATCAACTGAGTAAATACTTTAGGATAATAGGTACTTATTATAAGTACTGAAAAACACCAACCTAACTTTAACTACTAAAGGACTCCAACCTAACTTTAACTACTAAAAAACTCCAACCTAACTTTAACTACTAAAGGACTCCAACCTAACTTTAACTACTAAAGGACTCCAACCTAACTTTAACTACTAAAGGACTCCAACCTAACTTTAACTACTAAAGGACTCCAACCTAACTTTAACTACTAAACGACTCCAATCTAACTTTAACTACTAAAGGACTCCAACCTAACTTTAACTACTAAAGGACTCCAATCTAACTTTAACCACTAAAGGACTCCAATCTAACTTTAACTACTAAAGGACTCCAATCTAACTTTAACTACTAAAGGACTCCAATCTAACTTTAACCACTAAAGGACTCCAACCTAACTTTAACTACTAAAGGACTCCAATCTAACTTTAACTACTAAAGGACTCCAACCTAACTTTAACTACTAAAGGACTCCAACCTAACTTTAACTACTAAAGGACTCCAACCTAACTTTAACTACTAAAGGACTCCAATCTAACTTTAACTACTAAAGGACTCCAACCTAACTTTAACTACTAAAGGACTCCAACCTAACTTTAACTACTAAAGGACTCCAATCTAACTTTAACTACTAAAGGACTCCAATCTAACTTTAACCACTAAAGGACTCCAACCTAACTTTAACTACTAAAGGACTCCAATCTAACTTTAACTACTAAAGGACTCCAACCTAACTTTAACTACTAAAGGACTCCAACCTAACTTTAACTACTAAAGGACTCCAACCTAACTTTAACTACTAAAGGACTCCAATCTAACTTTAACTATTAAAGGACTTCAACCTACTTTAACTACTAAAGGACTCCAATCTAACTTTAACTATTAAAGGACTTCAACCTAACTTTAACTACTAAAGGACTCCAACCTAACTTTAACTACTAAAGGACTCCAACCTAACTTTAACTACTAAAGGACTCCAACCTAACTTTAACTACTAAAGGACTCCAATCTAACTTTAACTACTAAAGGACTCCACCCTAACTTTAACTACTAAAGGACTCCAACCTAACTTTAACTACTAAAGGACTCCAACCTAACTTTAACTACTAAAGGACTCCAATCTAACTTTAACTACTAAAGGACTCCAACCTAACTTTAACTACTAAAGGACTCCAACCTAACTTTAACTACTAAAGGACTCCAACCTAACTTTAACTACTAAAGGACTCCAACCTAACTTTAACTACTAAAGGACTCCAATCTAACTTTAACTACTAAAGGACTCCAATCTAACTTTAACTACTAAAGGACTCCAACCTAACTTTAACTACTAAAGGACTCCAACCTAACTTTAACTACTAAAGGACTCCAATCTAACTTTAACTACTAAAGGACTCCAATCTAACTTTAACCACTAAAGGACTCTAACCTAACTTTAACTACTAAAGGACTCCAATCTAACTTTAACTACTAAAGATTCCAACCTGAATTTAACTACTAAAACATCCAACTGAACTTTAACCAATAAAGCCTGCAACCTAACTTTAACTACTAAATCCTCCAATCCAACTTCAAAAACTGACAACCGTAATTCTAAATTTAACTACTAAAACCTCAAATACAACTTTAACTACTGACAACCTCTAACCTAACTTTAACTACTAAAGCTTTTAACCTAATGTTAATTTCTAAAGCTTCCGACTTACCGTATTAACTTTTATGTGCAATACCACAGTACGTTATGGGTGGGTGGGTAGGTCGCCATGCGAGTGGACGGAGAAAAGCTATAACAAATAACTACAAAATAATAAAATAGTAACTATACTAAAGCCTCCAACCGAATTTTAACTACTAAAGCCTCCAGCTCATCTTCAACTATTGACAACATCCAACCTAACTTTAATTAATTACTAAAGCCTCCAACCTAACTTTAACTATTAAAACCTCCAAAAACCGCATAAATTGCATAATTGACAACAGACTTTAGGTAGGCCTAATCTGTTTATTCCTGTTGAAAACACCGTATAAATGATAATTTAGTGTACTAATTTAAATAGTTTTCGTATGCTTAAAACACTAAAATAAAGTACTGCATGTTTGATTTTAGTGAAAAAAGTATAGTGTAGAGTCATACAATTCTTCTTAAATTATTATTCAGCAAGTTGAATTCACAGCAAATTTAAAACTCCCAAATCAAAGGTGTTAAGTTAAAAAGGTGCCAGATTAGATAGATAGATAGATAGATAAATTCTTTATTTTCTTTCTTTCATACAGTACAATTCATTACAAAAAGATACAAATACATTTTTAGTTGAAACATATATTTCGTTCCCAGGCTGATCTAATACATGAAAGAAAGAAGATAAAAATAGGGCCCCTGAGACTGATTCGTCTGTTTAGGGGTTCCATCACACACAAAAATAAAAATTAGTTCGGAGCAGTTGAATATACTAAGAAAATGAGTGTCCTATATACAGCAGTTTCAATGAAAATAAAATTGTTTCTGTGCTTTTCTGGCCTATTTAAGTCAAATACAAAACAGATTACCATATTTACACAATCTAACCTATACTATGGTTTGCATCTGCCAAACCACGCACCGCACCAGTACCACTAGGCTGCTCTGGCCTTAGAAGAATACTTGAAGAAGGCCTTAGGTTAAAAAATGAAGAAAAAATTCCGTCAATGCGTGTTGGCATGCAATGCCTTAGTCTCTAAGTGGTCCAGCCGCCATAGTGCGTCCTTAACTACTTAATTGCAATGCTAAATAATAATATTTAACAACTCTTCCGTATTCTCATACGATAACAACCATTCTCTCAAGTTTTTGAGATATTGATTATGACTCATTGATTGCTTAATGTACACTGGTAAACTATTATATAATCTTGGGGCAATAAAATGTATTGTTTTTGTAAAAAATGTGAGATTGGGCCTTGGTACTAACAATCTATCTTCATGTCTTAGTGTATATTCATGCCGGTTTTCCTTATTAATTCCAATCATATTAGTACTTTCATCCCTAACAATTTTCAGTACTTTATAAATAAACAGTGATCTTATAGGTAAAATTTTCAACTCCTTAAAACAAGGATATGACGATTGAAACCTGCCTTTTTTTAAAATTACCCTTACGAATAGTTTTTGTAAAGTAATTAGAGGTTTGAGATTTGTAAGAAACGTGCCTCCCCAACACACCATTCCGTATTCTAACTTGCTGTTGACAAGAGCGAAATATAGAGACCTCAAAACCTTTTGTGGGCAGATGCATTGCAAGAAATAAAAAAGTCTAATTTTTGCAATACTTGATTTTTTCACTTTTTCAACGTGTAATTTCCACGACAATTGGTGATCTAATATTACTCCTAAATATTTAATGTTTGTGCTTGGCTGAATTATCGAACAATCATTGCACATTGTGCTACGTAGCAAACAATTATTGCATTTATACAAAAGGTTTCTTTGGAACGGTTTATTTTGCCTGAGAGAAAAATTTATGTAGGTAGTTTTCTCCGTACTTAGTACTAACCTGTTAATATGGAACCACCAGTTAAGGGAGTTTAGGTCGTTGCACATTTTGGTAAAAACAGATTCTAAGGAATTTTCTACATAGCAAAAGGCAGTGTCGTCTGCAAATGCTGTTAATGCGCCGTTAAATCTCGCATTGCAGAGGTCATTGATAAAAATTATAAACAGGATAACTCCCAAAACTGACCCTTGAGGTACCCCACAGCTTATCTCTCCCATTTCGCTCAATATTCCATTTATTTTAACGCACTGTTTTCTATTACTTAAGTAACTTTTAAACCAATTGTATGTAATTCCTCTAAATCCATAATTGTACAACTTATTCAAGAGAATGTTATGGTTTACTGTGTCAAATGCCTTTTTTATGTCAATAAAGAGGCCACTAACATATTTACCGTCATTAAGGCCATTGTTTACTTTATCCATGAAACTTAATAAAGCTACTTCTGTACCTAGCCCAAGCCTAAAACCAAATTGATTTAACGAGAAAAACCTAGTTTTGTTCAGAAAATCCAACATCCTTTTTTTCATAATTTTTTCATATACCTTAGAGAAAACGGAAACCAGAGATATCGGTCTGAAGTTAGAGCATGCAGTAGCAACCCCTTTCTTAAAGATTGGTACTACAACTGCTACTTTTAATTTATCTGGAAATGTGCCTGTTGTAAAGCTCAGATTTATAAGGAAAGTTAATACATCCTTAATGGTCGGGTAAACTACCTTTAGAAAATCAGACCCAAAACCATCTATCCCTGAGGATTTACCGTTTCTTAATGTTTTTACTGCATTCTCCACTTCCTGATTTGAAACAGGCGCGAGCATAAATGAGCGTCTTTCGTGGTAGTCTGTAAAAACTCTATTGTAACTTAAGTTCGCAAACTCGTCGTTTACTGAGTAATCACCTACTACTTCGCTCACTACAGAAAGGAAATACTTGTTGAATTGGTTCGCTACCAAACCCGGATCACCAATAATTTCACCATCTATATTTAAAGTATATCTATTTACATTTACACTTTGTCCGGTAATTTCTTTTACTGTATTCCATAACGCCTTTTGATTTTGGGATTTACTATCTAATATCTTAGAGTAGTAAGAATTCTTTGCTAATCTGATATCATTCCTGATATCCCTGATTTCTCAAAAGGTATGTTTAACTGTGCTCGCATGATGACAAAAAATTAAAGAAAAACTTGAAATAATGTGAAAATTTTTAATTTGTATAGAAAACATGGTAAAAACAGATAAGACTGTAAAAGTTGCTCTTATTTCAGCACAAATCCTTAACTTTCGAAACCACGATAAAACTATTTACAATTGTTCCAAGGATGACAGTTGAAGATTAGGAATAATTTTGTTTAGTTCTCAAGTAATATTGCTTATATTAGAGAAGTTATTACTCTTAAACCCAAATAAACCAATGTTTTTCAACCGGTTAGTAAATTCGGCTATTAAATTCACACCTCTGAATGGAATGGACCCGCATAATCGAACTGGAATTGTGAGTCTTTTAGCCGAATCGGGCAGACATTAGGTTCTTAAAATATGCTATCTAATTGTACAAACAAACACTTCTGTCTCACACACAACACAACGCCTACACAAGCTTTCAAACGCGCAGGCGCCCGGCCATTAAACCGCCATCTTGATTTATGCGTCTCGTCGAGCCCTGTTGCCGCGGTTTTACACTTTATTGGACAAAATAAGACAATTAGGCCAGCCAGAAAGGTGTAGACGTCTTTCTTACAATCATCTGTTCCTCAATTTGTTCCCGAGTCTGGTTTCAGTTATGTAAAAAAATAGTTGTGTTAGTAGGCAGTGGTATTGTCCCACATACCTGTCGAGCAGAAATCCTAACTTCACTCACGACTCCATTAGTGAATATCTCAATAAAAAAAGGTCTTGTGAATGTAAAGACGTTTTAATTTACTGAATTAGTTGTAAATAAAGTTGTAACTTAACTTTTTTTCTCAATTTGTTCCCGAGTCTGGCTGCAGTTCTATATAAAAAAGGTTGTGTTAGTATGCAGTGGTATTGCTCCACATACCTGTCGAGCATAAATCCTAACCTCACTCACGACTCAATTAGTGGATATTTCAATCTGAAACAAAAAAAGTTCTAGGAATGCAAATACGTTTTAGTTTAACTTAATTAGCTGTAAATAAAGTAACTAATTAAACACAGACATGTAACTTACCTTATATGTGTTTAGATTTCACGAAATTTCAACCTTTCGTCCAACATTAATAATGTAAGAATTTTTTTTTCAAAAAAAAATGAGAAAAACTAGTGTTTTGGTAGAACTCAGAAGACTTTCGATCCATGGTTTCTATCGGCTGAGCCATTCTCCAGATCCAGTTCTTCCGCCAGATGTTCACCAACTTCCACTTGGTTTTGCACTGATAACTAAATCCAATTTCAATAAACCTGTTGGCATGAGCTCGCTGTAAATGTCTGCTCAATCTTCGACTTATTGCTTCAGATATCCTTCTGGAAAGGTGGGGCTGGCAATTATGCTTCAGTTTATCATGACCAGTTTTCAAGCAGTTTTTATCAGTAGTTTAGTAGCTTACCCAAGAGAATCATGAAGTATCATTTATCCTGAAGCTTCATCATCGTCAAGTTGGAAGTCTGTTTAGAAGATGAAGTGACTTGTGTCTATAAATGAATCTAAGAAACTAGCTAATGCAAGCTATATTAGTTATATCATGTATACAAACTGAATTAAAGTTGACCTCCTTTAAATCCAGGATTATTAAGGGATTACTTGTTAGTTAGAATATAATTTTAAACCAAGAAATCCCATCAAGAGGGTATTACATTCAATCAGTAACATTTTTCTGTTCACTATTCTTCAAATTATTTAATCCCATTTTACTTTTCTTTAATTGTTCGGTAATTAGAATTTTCCATTTTCCATATTCGGCAATTAATTTTATTGTTCCATTCCCCAGAAAAACATTTTAATATCTTAATTCATTCGAAGCGTATAGGGATTTTTTTAATACGCTACATTAAGAAAATGTGTACTCTTAACCTAACTAATGTTTTATGGTAGATTTTTTTAATACTTTAATCTGAAGAAAATAATCTTATCCTTCCAATTTTTCTTCATTAAAAACAATTGTCTCCTTTTGGTTAATCTCTTTTTCTACAAAATGTTTACTGGTGTGGATTTAATGTTTTATACAATAGTCTACCAAAATGTTATATTAGGACATTTCGAAAGCATTGAACTGCATTATAAAATTAATTGCCAGCTGGTTTTTATTTACCAACAACCACTCTTTTTTTAACTTCACTCGCCAGTTCACATGGGCCTTTAGGCCTGTGCGTGAACTTTATTCAATGATCGAAGTACCGACCGTTGGCTCAGTGGTGTTTCTAATCTTGAACCTTGCCGTCCACGGTCCGAAGCCACTGAGCCACCACGCCTTCAACCTCTCAGTTTCCTTACTGACTGGAGAGGGGTCATCAGTTTTTGTTTGAGTAAATCGAGTTACTCTTGTGCACTTTCTGATGTTACAGAGCATTCCTCATCTCGGATCTGTTTTTACTTCAATAATCCGTAAAGTATACATATGAGTATATGAAGAAAGCGTATCGAAGAAAGCGTTCAACTGGAATTTAGATAAATAAGCCTACATCCTGTTACGTTGCTGTTTGACGAGGGTGAGACGAGGGCTGACCCTTGAGGCAGCGGAATGTGACAGGCGAAAAAAGCGTACATCACCAAGAACTCGGCCTAAGTTTAGACTAGACACATTGATTAAGCATTACAAAAACTTGCAAGTAACAACTATTACTTGCATAAGCTATAACATTTAAATAATATAGTCTACGAATATAGTTAAATTAAAAAAATCAAGTTTTAAAACTACTATTCTTCTGCTTCATGGTTAGTCTTTGTTGAAAATGTATATGTGGCAGCCGCTTATAGGCTACATAACTAGACAGATTTAACTTAGGTCACAAATAAAGTCTGGAAATGTACAAAGCGGCCTCTCAGCCTGGTCAGTTTTCTCCTTAGGCCTATTTACAATTTTTAATGACTATATACTGTACAAATCGGCTACTTTAAACATAAAACACTATACACACAAAAACGTACTATATACATAAAACTTACAATATCTGTTTATTAACAAACTTGCTGTAATACTATTCCAGTTTGTGAAGTTATGACATAGTTTACAAACAGGAAACAATGTCGCCCGTGTCTTGGTATTGTTTTGTTATCCTTGCGATTCGTTCGTCTTTTTCTATATACTTCCTTTTTCCTTTTTACCTTCCATCCCTAGTTCCACTCTCATAAACATGTTTTCAGCAAATTCTACTTCATTATTCAAGCATTGTAGAAAATCTTTTATTCTTGGATTAGGGTTGAGCAGGATACTGTTTATTCTGTTCTGCCATCCCTCGACGGTGTTGGTTGTCCTATGTCTTCTTTCATAGCGAGACCACACTTCTATTGCAACTGCAGAGTTCTCCAACCATTGCTTGACAAAGTATCGACAAACTTCGTGTTTTTCATTTGCTGGAGTTGAAGATTGAATGTTGATCTCCGACATATTGTGGTTTGATAAAGGCCAATGAAGCACACATCCTTATGTGAACACGGTTTTCCACAAAATCTGGATATCGCCGACTTAACAAAAATAATGTCACCTGTTTGTATTTCAAGTTACATATTCATTAAATGCCCTTCGAATATATTTATATTACAAATTAATATTAAATATGCCTTACATCTATTTAATTTAAATGCAGGCTATTTTTCCATTAGTTTATTTAAATAAATAAAAAATATCTTTAGCATTAGCACCGTTAAAGATAAAAAAAAAAAAAAACAAGAAAGCCCCTTTGCTCTGTACATTTCCATACCTTATTTGTAACCTAAGTGAAATCTGTATATTGATGTGTGAGCTGCTGTTACATATACGTATTCTATATGTATGTAGAGTCTCAGAGAAACCACTGAGGATGCCACATCACAGTATGGGCGAAACGTCTGGTCATCTTGTAAATATTGTAGATAGTACCTTGACGCGGTTGTCACCGGAAACTGTAGATTCTAGTTATGTTTAGAAAGTGTTTACTATTCACCCCACACAACACTCGGGTTTGGAAAGTGTTTACTATTCACCCCACACAACAATCATGTTTAGAAAGTGTTACTATTCACCCCACACAACACTCATGTTTAGGAAGTGTTTACTATTCAACCCCACACAACAATCATGTTTAGAAAGTGTTTACTATACACCCCACACAACACTCATGTTTAGAAAGTGTTTACTATTCACCCCACACAACACTCATGTTTAGAAAGGGTTTACTATACACCCCACACAACACTCATGTTTAGAAAGTGTTTACTATTCACCCCACACAACACTCATGTTTAGAAAGTGTTTACTATTCACCCAACACAACACTCATGTTTAGAAAAGGTTTACTATTCACCCCACACAACAATCATGTTTAGAAAGTATTTACTATTCACCCCACACAACACTCATGTTTAGAAAGTGTTTACTATTCACCCCACACAACACTCATGTTTAGAAAGTGTTTACTATTCACCCCACACAACAATCATGTTTGGAAAGTGTTTACTACTCACCCCACACAACACTCGTGTTTAGAAAGTGTTTACTATTCACCCCACACAACACTCATGTTTAGAAAGTGTTTACTATTCACCCCACACAACACTCATGTTTAGAAAGTGTTTACTATTTACCCCACACAACACTCATGTTTAGAAAGTGTTTACTATTCACCCCACACAACACTCATGTTTAGAAAGTGTTTACTATTCACCCCACACAACACTCATGTTTAGAAAGTGTTTACTATTCACCCCACACAACACTCATGTTTAGAAAGTGTTTACTATTCACCCCACAAAACACTCGTGTTTGGAAAGTGTTTACTATTCACCCCACACAACACTCATGTTTAGAAAGTGTTTACTATTCACCCCACACAACAATCATGTTTAGAAAGTGTTTACTATTCACCCCACACAACACTCGTGTTTGGAAAGTGTTTACTATTCACCCCACACAACACTCGTAATTGGATAGTGTTTACTATTCACCCCACACAACACTCGTGTTTGGAAAGTGTTTACTATTCACCCCACACAACAATCATGTTTAGAAAGTGTTTACTTATCACCCCACACAACAATCATGTTTAGAAAGTGTTTACTATTCACCCCACACAACACTCATGTTTAGAAAATGTTTACTATTCACCCAACACAACATCATGTTTGGAAAGTGTGTATTATTCGCCCCCACACAACACTCGTAATTGGAAAGTGTTTACTACTCACCCCGCACAACACTCGTCATTGGAAAGAGTTTACTATTCATCCAACACAACATCATGTTTGGAATTTGTGTATTATTCACCCTACACAACACTCGTAATTGGATAGTGTTTACTATGCACCCAACACAACATCATGTTTGGAAAGTGTGTATTATTCACCCCACACAACACTCGTAATTGGAAAGTGTTTACTATTCATACGATACAACATCATGTTTGGAAAGTGTGTATTATTCACCCCACAGAATACTCGTAATTGGAAAGTGTTTACTAGTCACTTCACACAACACTCGTAATTGGAAAGTATTTACTATTCATCCAACACAACACTCATGTTTGGAAAGTGTTTACTATTCACCCCACACAACACTCGTAATTGGAAAGTGTTTACTATTCGTCCAATACAACACTCATGTTTGGAAAGTGTTTACTATTCACCCCACACAACACTCGTAATTGGAAAGTGTTTACTATTCATACAATACAACAATCATTTTTGGAAAGTGTTTACTATTCACCCCACACAACACTCGTAATTGGAAAGTGTTTACTATTCATACAATACAACATCATGTTTGGAAAGTGTGTATTATTCACCCCACAGAATACTCGTAATTGGAAAGTGTTTACTAGTCACTTCACACAACACTCGTAATTGGAAAGTATTTACTATTCATCCAACACAACACTCATGTTTAGGAAGTGTTTACTATTCAACCCCACACAACACTCGTAATTGGAAAGTGTTTACTATTCGTCCAATACAACACTCATGTTTGGAAAGTGTTTACTATTCACCCCACACAACACTCGTAATTGGAAAGTGTTTACTATTCATACAATACAACAATCATTTTTGGAAAGTGTTTACTATTCACCCCACACAACACTCGTAATTGGAAAGTGTTTACTATTCACCCCAGACAATATTCATGTTTGGAAAGTGTTTACTATTCACCCCACACAACACTCGTAATTGGAAAGTGTTTACTATTCACCCCACACAACACTCGTAATTGGAAAGTGTTTACTATTCACCCCAGACAATATTCATGTTTGGAAAGTGTTTACTATTCACCCCACACAACACTCGTAATTGGAAAGTGTTTACTATTCACCCCAGACAATATTCATGTTTGGAAAGTGTTTACTATTCACCCCACACAACACTCATGTTTAGAAAGGGTTTACTATACACCCCACACAACACTCATGTTTAGAAAGTGTTTACTATTCACCCCACACAACACTCATGTTTAGAAAGTGTTTACTATTCACCCAACACAACACTCATGTTTAGAAAAGGTTTACTATTCACCCCACACAACAATCATGTTTAGAAAGTATTTACTATTCACCCCACACAACACTCATGTTTAGAAAGTGTTTACTATTCACCCCACACAACACTCATGTTTAGAAAGTGTTTACTATTCACCCCACACAACAATCATGTTTGGAAAGTGTTTACTACTCACCCCACACAACACTCGTGTTTAGAAAGTGTTTACTATTCACCCCACACAACACTCATGTTTAGAAAGTGTTTACTATTCACCCCACACAACACTCATGTTTAGAAAGTGTTTACTATTTACCCCACACAACACTCATGTTTAGAAAGTGTTTACTATTCACCCCACACAACACTCATGTTTAGAAAGTGTTTACTATTCACCCCACACAACACTCATGTTTAGAAAGTGTTTACTATTCACCCCACACAACACTCATGTTTAGAAAGTGTTTACTATTCACCCCACAAAACACTCGTGTTTGGAAAGTGTTTACTATTCACCCCACACAACACTCATGTTTAGAAAGTGTTTACTATTCACCCCACACAACAATCATGTTTAGAAAGTGTTTACTATTCACCCCACACAACACTCGTGTTTGGAAAGTGTTTACTATTCACCCCACACAACACTCGTAATTGGATAGTGTTTACTATTCACCCCACACAACACTCGTGTTTGGAAAGTTTTTACTATTCACCCCACACAACAATCATGTTTAGAAAGTGTTTACTTATCACCCCACACAACAATCATGTTTAGAAAGTGTTTACTATTCACCCCACACAACACTCATGTTTAGAAAATGTTTACTATTCACCCAACACAACATCATGTTTGGAAAGTGTGTATTATTCGCCCCACACAACACTCGTAATTGGAAAGTGTTTACTACTCACCCCGCACAACACTCGTCATTGGAAAGAGTTTACTATTCATCCAACACAACATCATGTTTGGAATTTGTGTATTATTCACCCTACACAACACTCGTAATTGGATAGTGTTTACTATGCACCCAACACAACATCATGTTTGGAAAGTGTGTATTATTCACCCCACACAACACTCGTAATTGGAAAGTGTTTACTATTCATACGATACAACATCATGTTTGGAAAGTGTGTATTATTCACCCCACAGAATACTCGTAATTGGAAAGTGTTTACTAGTCACTTCACACAACACTCGTAATTGGAAAGTATTTACTATTCATCCAACACAACACTCATGTTTGGAAAGTGTTTACTATTCACCCCACACAACACTCGTAATTGGAAAGTGTTTACTATTCGTCCAATACAACACTCATGTTTGGAAAGTGTTTACTATTCACCCTACACAACACTCGTAATTGGAAAGTGTTTACTATTCATACAATACAACAATCATTTTTGGAAAGTGTTTACTATTCACCCCACACAACACTCGTAATTGGAAAGTGTTTACTATTCATACAATACAACATCATGTTTGGAAAGTGTGTATTATTCACCCCACAGAATACTCGTAATTGGAAAGTGTTTACTAGTCACTTCACACAACACTCGTAATTGGAAAGTATTTACTATTCATCCAACACAACACTCATGTTTGGAAAGTGTTTACTATTCACCCCACACAACACTCGTAATTGGAAAGTGTTTACTATTCGTCCAATACAACACTCATGTTTGGAAAGTGTTTACTATTCACCCCACACAACACTCGTAATTGGAAAGTGTTTACTATTCATACAATACAACAATCATTTTTGGAAAGTGTTTACTATTCACCCCACACAACACTCGTAATTGGAAAGTGTTTACTATTCACCCCAGACAATATTCATGTTTGGAAAGTGTTTACTATTCACCCCACACAACACTCGTAATTGGAAAGTGTTTACTATTCACCCCACACAACACTCGTAATTGGAAAGTGTTTACTATTCACCCCAGACAATATTCATGTTTGGAAAGTGTTTACTATTCACCCCACACAACACTCGTAATTGGAAAGTGTTTACTATTCACCCCAGACAATATTCATGTTTGGAAAGTGTTTACTATTCACCCCACACAACACTCGTAATTGGAAAGTGTTTACTATTCACCCCAGACAACATTCATGTTTGGAAAGTGTTTACTATTCATCCCACACAACACTCGTAATTGGAAAGCGTTTACTATTCATCCAATACAACAATCATGTTTGGAAAGTGTTTACTATTTACTAAATTATGGTTTAAGAAAAGAAAAAATTGTTTTAGATGTAGAATAAGTTGGTAAGTACGCCTAAAAACGACGTGAGTTTGTTATACCTGTCGAAACGTTGTGTTTGTTTCTTAAAACACGACGCATTTTCTCAGTTCTGTATGAATGTTCTACCAGTTATAAATTTGACTTTCTAGGTCAAGTAGTGTTCTTTTAGCCTTCTTTGTAAATTTTGTTCTTTAATGACTATTTTTGTCATCCTTAAAAGTAATTCTTTCGTTAATAATACGCCGATCATAGTTAAGGTATGGGCGAATGAGTGTAGATGAACGAGTGAAGTTATTGTAACTAAGGTCAACTGTTCCTTAGAAAGAACCATTTATTAATAACACAATAGCTATTATTAATGTGTTATTAATACATGGGACATACAATTTTATGTGGAATCCGAACCTCGTAGTATTGATCAGATCTTCAGCTAACTGACTAGTCTGATACTCAGTAATCTTCCCTACACAACATCCGGATTTTACTACCACCACGTATTTCGTAAAACGTGGTATCCATCAATTAATCAAAATCGTTCTATTTTTAGCTTAAACGTTAAGTGTTATTTTGAATCGATAAATAAAAATGTTATACTCAGTAAATCAGAACCTTGAGTAGAGGGGCCACTAGTAGAGCTGCAGGCAAATCCTCAGCCAACGCTGAATTATCGTTCGTGTTAACCCAATAAAACACAAATAAATAAATACTTGTTTATCTGACCGCGAATCTAACTGTTTTAAATTGGTAATGAGATGTGGATTGGGCAAAACCAGCTTTGTGTCAGGATGGATGTTCGGAGGACGGATAATACACGGTTGGCCCGGCATCTTGTACCGCCACCGAGCAGTACCGAGTAGGGTGCGATGTCTGTAGTAGTGTGTGGGGTGTGCCTCCAAGTAGCCTATCTCAACGACGTGAACGACTAAGGGAACGAATGGTGCTAGTTCAGTCATGGTCTCGAGCTAAAACTAGATAGCAATGAGCCTATGGCTACTAACCATCAAACCTATTCTACAATAGGGCCTAGAGCACGACAGGGGGAGTTTAATAAGAGGTAGCGGGGGAATAAATAGGGAGGGGAGAGCGATTCGACCAAACATAAAATGAACCAAACGAACGTTTAGGTTGCTTCCATTTTAATCGATTGTTTTCATTCTCAATGATCTCTCAGCTATGACTGAGGAACACGTTTCGACAACTAATTCGAAAATGGTCCTAATTATTTCATATTTTTATTACAAACTAGGGGACACCTTTGCACACTTCGCATGCCAACTCCGACGCTCGTGCGCTCGGGCATGAACACCTCGGCATGTGACTTTTGACTACAAATAATAGTAGATTAACCGTATAAAGTAAAATGACAATATTAAATTTATTTACAGCATTTCACTCACACTACTTGCGTTGCTATCTATTTATTAGTATAGGGTTACTTAGCCTATACGTATGAAGTTTTTATTTCATTTGTTTTTGTTTAACAGCTGAAGATTAAACTCTCAATGCATCAATAGGGCAATGTCAAATATACAAAATGAACATGTTTATTTATTTACAAAACAGTTGTTATTAATTTACTAAAATCAATTAAATTTTATTCTTATGGAAAAATTAAATGTTGAGGGCTATTTGTACCCCTCTGGAATGGAATTTGGAAAAATCCTTTCTTAGTGGGTTCCTTCCATACTAAAGCTAACTTCCTTTAAAATTTCGTGTAAATCCGTTCGGTGGTTTTGAGATTTCGTGATCAGTGATTGAGTGGTATTTGGCTTTTATATATTTAAATAGATAAAACATCAACAAATTGCAACAACTAAATAACAAATGTCTTTACTCGAAAACTCTGCTGATCTGAATCAGCTATTTTTATTGTGTTTCTGAGTATATAACCAAAGTTGATTCAACTCTTTTGTCATTATACAATTAACTAATTTATTAGAATAAAACAAATTTTGTTGTGGACAAATGTTTATTATAATTTAATTTATAGGTTCCATTTTATTTTAGTAGTGGTGGTAGTGAAATAAGTAATATTAATCTTATTTATGAATATCATAGACCTGACCAATATTAGTAAAGTGGCGGCAGATTATTTTTTGGAAGTTTTCGGCTGTAAACTTGACTCAAATAATCGTCTTAGAGAAAATTTAGTGCATTTACGAAGAGGGAATGCACTCCTCAACACCTCAACACACCTGTGTTTGCGATAAAAAATCTATTACAGCGTCTTATGACCAGCGCGTGATCAATAGTAGGCGTGTATATTTCAATGGAATTTAATAGTTATGGTTTAACGGTTTAACTAACGGTTTAAATATACTTTTGGTTTAACGTAGGCTACTTTTTATCAGAATATAACTGGTATTTCCTTGAGGTAAATGGCGATTCATTGTGCCAAGTTATTACACAGTTCCAGTTACGATAATTTGAGATAAAATACACGTGTTTTGATAACCACAAATCCAACTTCTGACAAAAATATAAATTTTTTAAAACAACTATTTCTGAATTACTCTTAAACTGTATTCATATACAAATCATATATCCAATATTTTACAATGACCGTGTCATTATACTCATTTTATTTCAACCTAAGGAATAGGAACTCCTAAATTAAATAATAAATAAAAACATTTTTTTAACATATATTCTTATGGATGCACTATTATTTACATATTGAGAGATTCATTTTCTCTCTTATTTGTACAAACTGACACGATATGTTCTAAATACAGTTACTGTGTGATCTGCTGTACCACTGGTGTGTTACAGTCCGTCCTTCGGAGCTTGGAGGTGTTGGGTCAATGGATAGGTGAGAATCAATTAACTGAAACTCCAGCGGGTCCTGATACGATCGGCTCGCTGCTCGTAGTAAGCGCTCTTTACGATGACTCTCGTACGATCGGGTCTCGCTTCATTATCAAAAACTGCCCATTAACCCTTCCCTCGCCCCGTGTTCCTGTTTTATGTCCGGGCAGGAGCGTGTTCCCGGTCCCTGGACATCTCAATCCACCTCGGGACATTCTTCCAACTCCGACTTACTTTATTTAAAACAGAATCCTTGTTTAATTGGTTTATAGAGTGATAAACCCGAGAGAATCGGGCTTGGGAAGCCAAACTGTTGTCGAGTCAGCTCCTTACGTAACGGTCTCAAGTACTGAAAGATGTTTTGATTTTAATCGGCTGCCTAAACTTGTGTCCCAATATGGACTAGACTTGTAAAGGTTAGTTGGATTATATTAGTAGCAGAGTTTAAGGATTAATCTGGAGTGATAACAAATTCTGGTGACTTCCTGCACCACAAGGTAGAAGGAAAGGAAGGATAGGAGGTCGTGTCCAATAGTGCGAGTGGTTATTTCTCCACTTTGCCAAGCAATGAAAGGGCCAACACCTTGTCAGTCCTTCCATTATTACCTACTCACTAATCCTCAAGGAGTAACTACTTATGTAAAAAGATGTACATCAATTGTAATCCACTTATAACTGCCACCGAGACGTTCGCTGCGGCAGTAAGGAAGCAACCTCTGTATCTTTTTCTCTGTGCCCGCACGAATCTATTCCCCTTACGACCAGAATTAGGCTTAAATGTTATCAGTTCAAGCAAAAGCTAAAGTAATTTAAATTTTGACAAATTCTAAAATAAAAGGCTTAGCATTTTTCTTTTTTTTACAACTTGCTAGCGTTTACATTTCAATTGTTATTCGAATTAGAGAAATATTAAGTACTTTTATCACAAGAATGAAAATTAAAAACTAAAATACACAACGCAACAAGCATGCTCCATTACAATGTTTAAATAATGGCAAATAAATATTATTTAACTGAAAAATTATACGGATGATTTGGTCTTAATACTTGGGTATTTTCTAAACGGAAATGACAGAGTGAACAAAACGGATGGGGCAGAATGGATCAAATATGGCCGACAACACAAGCACACATTTTATGGTTAGTTGTAAGAGAGGACTTTTTAGTCCAAATCTCGCCAATGTTGTGTACGATAAAGTCATTTTTCATTTCATTTCACATTACTATGCATGGTGTGTAGAGACACTAAATGCCTCAGACCGTATGGATAAGTTTAGTAACAAATAAAAATTTTAAATTTCCATCCACAAGATTACTTTTTTCGACATTTCACTTCAAAATTTATTTCATAAATTTTATTTCTTTTGGCAAATTAGAGGGGGAAAACATACTTTATATATTTATTTAATTCTTTTATGAACATTTTGTTGTTATGACATTTTTATAATACAGACAAATTATAGGTTGCCAGATTGAACTCAGTTAACACACACATGTTACTTTATAGGATAAGCTTTAGCAGGTAGCTTAGAAAACTATATTGAATCAAAGATATAAATACGTCATTATTACCATCACTGTAACTCACAAACTACATATTTCATGAAAGTTAAAATTAATAGGTTACTGACAGAATTAAATAGTTTCTTCAGTGTTCAATCGAACAGAACTTCTGTGGTCTACGCGGTAAAAATGGATCTATGTGCGAGGACCCATATAATCCCACATGCTCAGCAAGCACAGAATATACATGTCTACAATGCTACATTCTGTCCCACCCGCCCACCCATTAACATACGGAGGTATTGACTCCCCCCCGCCCACCCACCCATACACATACGGAGGTTATGGGTCAAAGTTAGTGAGGCCCGCAACCGCAGACGATTTGAATTGCCACTGTACGTGTATGGGTGGGTGGGTGGGTCAATACCACGGTATGTGTATGGGTGGGCGGGTGGGTCAAAACCACTGTACGTGTATGGGCGGGCGGGTGTTTGAGTGTTAAATACATACCCCCGCCAGTCTTACAATTAACAATAGCAATGTTCGTGTAAGGGCCGGCGGGTGGGTCAGACCAATATTCATGTAAGGGCGGGTGGGTGGGTCAATATCAATGTTCGTATAAGGGTGGACGAGAGTTATACGAACATTGGTTAAATAACATTTTCTAATATCCCTCAAATTTTTAAAGGAAGTATTTCTGATGTTATGTCTTGATTGTACCTAAGGTTTTGAAATGTATAACAACTTTATACTAATGTAAACAACTTTATATAATGCTAAAGATAGAGCATTGTTTTGTTTATTATAAATTTATCTTTGGACCCATAGGCAGATAAATGTTCTCCAAAAATGTTAATTGAGCTGGAAGTTGAGAATGAACTACGTCTGTAATACGAATGGACCTAAAATAATAATGCCTTTATTTGCTAGTAACCACAGTAAGGGTTGCTCTAAAATACGACCGTTGTCAGTGAAATATGGTTAAATTTATTAAATATTCTTTAAATTTAACAACATTCAACATTTTAGGGGGAATGGTTTGGATGAATTGTAAAAGTGTTAAGATAGTTGGAAATATCGAACAAACTTGTACTCCATAGTTTGATATTTACAAACGGGGTTGATGTTAAATCAAATTAGGGAACTATTTTATTATTTTATTAGCAAAATTTAAACATTACATATGAATTACATAAGTTAAATTTTTACACAGTTTTAGAGAAATGTTGATAAGAAATGACATCTGATTTTAAATCATGAAATATTTTATTGGTTATACTTAATTAATCATATTTTATAAAACCAACTAATTTTATGATGTTGCTACCTAAAAGTTTTAATTGATCTCATTTTAAACAATAATTTATAACAAAACTATTTCTTTCTCCCATACGCGTTAGCATAGAGTAAGAATAGTGATCGTCAAAAGTTCCATTTTAGGTGGAACCCAAAAAAAGTCCCACTGAACCCAAAAAAAGTGTTAGTTTTTAATTTTTTTATTTTATGTCTGCCCGTTTGTAACGTCTGTGCACTTCACTGAAGACTATACGGATGGATCGATTTTTATTAAATTTTGTATGCCGATATATTCAGCCAATATCTCTAGACCGGTTTTTAACTTTTTTGAAAGTTTATTTATTTTTCTTATGGCAAATAAACATACAAAATGGAATTTTCTCAAAAACAGTTCTAATGATTTTGATTAAATTATCAGGAAAGAAATGAGTTTCATTTTAAACTTTTTAATAAACACCACATGTCCCTAAATTCAATTGTATTTTAGCTATACAATTTTTTTCCGGCAAAAAAATTTAAAAATAAAAATTTTCAAGCTAACAATTTTGATTAAATTTTTAATAAAGATGCAAATTACAATTAAAAATGTTTTAGTTACCACCTCACTAATATGGGACTGGAAGCCGAATGCCGGAATCACAACTCAGTTGTTGAAGATCGTTTACATACTATATGGCTATGCGATTAATTGAACAGCTATTTTTGAAGATTATTGTTGTCCATCATTTTATTTAATTAAAATAACTGTTTAGTCTGTATATTCCTTAGAATGGAGAAAGTTTATGTCAGTTTCCTGGTATGATTAAATTTATTTATATTCATTTAATTAGTCACACCTTATTTCACCAGACTCAACAATAATTGGGATTTCGTCATCTTTATGTTTCAATGTCATAGAAATGACCTTTCCTTGTCTGTATAATTTTTAGACTGTATCATTTTTGAAACGTAATATCTACCTTTATCGATTACAAACACACTCCGTTTATAATCTAAGAATGTTAAGCCGAATACCCTCAGCACCGAACCTTCTTCTTTGACAAACAAGTTCATGGTTCCCCAATAAAATTATTTATTAATTTACCATCACGTCTGAGAGTACAGTCTTCTTTAACTCTTTTTAAAAAGCATTTTAAAGTATGTCTTTTTAATAAGGAATATTATTCAGTTAGTAGTCTTTTAACTGACTCTTGTCGTACAATATTACAATTGCTAAACGAAAATAAAGAATTTGATTTGAACATAAATCAATTTACAGTAAATATGTATTTAAAACCCGCATTAAAGAATGTTTGCACCTCTAACTTAACAAATAATGTGAGTTAATAGAAATTAGCTATCGACTAAAACAAAAATATATTGGCTACGTGCCATATGGATTGACAGTCATTCTTTTCTTAAATATCTTTAATGTAAAACACCATGTTTATTTTTTATCGTGAAAACGTGCTGTGATTGCGTCACAAGACTTCAACTATTAATAAGTACAGTATATAAATTACTTAATTATAATACAATTCAGGTATAAGAGGTAAAATACTTTCATTGTTTCAGTCTCTACAAATGATAAAAATCTTATCATTTTTACTAATACACGAAGTGCCTTTTAAAAACGGACGTCTTTAAGTGACGCAGTCTGCAGTTAAAAATTATCGACCAATGCAACTTCTTTGAGCCTTTACAAAGCGTTGTAAATCCGTCGATTTATGGATATTCCGAATAGCTAACTGGTAAAACAGGTTTAACTGAGTCCAAACGTTTAGGATTTACCCTAAAATCACACAGAGCTATTTTTCAATCAGCCGTTGATGGGCTATAAAGAAGTCACTAAGCGGCCCAAAATTGAGCTATTAGGCGGCAGTGAGCGCGCTTCTTATAATCGCCGATAGAGCGCTTACTTAATTGGGCGATCAATTAATTAGCTGGAGGAGTCGGACGCCTTAATTGGGCACATTAGCGCCCCTGGTCGCACTAAACACAGTACGGTTGTCCCAATTACGAGCGCAGCAACATTCCTGGCCGTGGGCGGAGCGCTGGACGTGTACGACACACCTACCAACACCTCTCCTCGGATTCCCATTTATTTCATTGATTTCACTTTATCGTGGATTAGATTTTGTATCTTTATTTGTTTCTAGAAGATGGATTTACACTTTTGGTTATTTATGCTAAGTTTGAATTATAATATGTAGTGACATTATAAACGTTTTTTAATCTTTACAATAATGTTCTAATTATTTCTTACAATAAAAACGTAATATTCAATGTAATTTGCACTTCCTAAAACTATTGCATAACTTCTACTTATCTACAAATATATTTATTAAACTACTGTAAAATAATAGTTTACTATACAAAACTGTTTACTAAAATATTGTTCTGATCCCTTTGTGCTGGATTATGAGATTGTGTTGTCCTCAAAGGGGTTATATAGTACAATACTGAACTGTACTAGGAAGGAAGTTAGAGCGGGTAATATATCGCAGACATGCATTGACCACACATATATAAGAGATATGATAGATATCGAAGATGTAGAACATGTGATCATAAAAACAAAGATTTCGGACCACTATCCAGTAGGCGTAAGGTTGGCCTATGCTCTGAGTCTATTATCTAAATAAGACCCAAAATTATACGAAAAAATAGATGAAAAGGGCTACAAAAATAGCTAAAAAGTATAAATTGGCGAATAGCACAAACCGAATGTGCTGACAGATGTTTGAATATATTAATAATAAGTTTAGGGATATATACATAAAAAATTAAAACTAAACAAAGAGACAGATCAAAAAGAAAAGAGAAGGGCTGGATAACTGACAATTTAAGATCAATGACCAAGGAAAGGGATAGACTGTTTAGAATCTGGAAGAGAAACCCAAAAAATAATAAACACAAGCTTCACTACACTTCTTTTAGAAATAAAATTAATAAAGAAATTTAAAAAATGAATTTTATGGCAACCTTTTTCGGGAGTCGGGTAATGATTACAGAAAAACTTTGAAGGGTATAAATAACACATAGGCAATAAATTTGCAACTGAATTTGTGAAGGGTGTAACAGATATCAAACATATATGTAATAATAAAACATCAACTACATGCATAAATAATTAAGTTAATTTTTATATACCCTTATCAACAGAAAAAGAAGAATAAGGAGGGATATTTTGTAGCTATCCTCACTTGGTTGTCCTATTTATTGCCACATCGATGTTCTAATCTTCCACTTGTAATCCATAGCTATAAATACTTGTGATTAAGGAGGTATATTGTTTAGTAATCCTCACTTGGTTGTCCTATTTACTGCCAAATTATGTCCTAGTTTTCCACTTTTCATCCCTACCTATTTACACTTGGTATTTACGGTGGGACATTGTGTAGTTAACATCACTTGGTTGTCCTATTTATTGCCACATCGATGTTCTAATCTTCCACTTGTAATCCATAGCTATAAATACTTGTGATTAAGGAGGTATATTGTTTAGTAATCCTCACTTGGTTGTCCTATTTACTGCCAAATTATGTCCTAGTTTTCCACTTTTCATCCCTACCTATTTACACTTGGTATTTACGGTGGGACATTGTGTAGTTAACATCACTTGATTGTCCTATTTATTGCCTCTTTGTTGTCCCAGTCTTCCACTTGTCTGTCCTACCTATTTACACTTGTTATTTACGATGGGATATTGTGTAGTTAACATCACTTGGCTGTCCTATTTATTGCCCTTTGATGTCCCAGTCTTCCACTTGTCTGTCCTACCTATTTACACTTGTTATTTACGTTGGTACATTGTGTAGTTAACATCACTTAGCTGTCCTATTTATTGACTCTTTGATGTCACAGTCTTCCACTTGTCTGTTCTACCTATTTACACTTGTTATTTACGTTGGGATATTGTGTAGTTAACATCACTTGGCTGTCCTATTTATTGACTCTTTGATGTCCCAGTCTTCCACTTGTCTGTCCTACCTATTTACACTTGTTATTTACGTTGGGATATTGTGTAGTTAACATCACTTGGCTGTCCTATTTATTGCCCTTTGATGTCCCAGTCTTCCACTTGTCTGTCCTACCTATTTACACTTGTTATTTACGTTGGTACATTGTGTAGTTAACATCACTTAGCTGTCCTATTTATTGACTCTTTGATGTCACAGTCTTCCACTTGTCTGTTCTACCTATTTACACTTGTTATTTACGTTGGGATATTGTGTAGTTAACATCACTTGGCTGTCCTATTTATTGACTCTTTGATGTCCCAGTCTTCCACTTGTCTGTCCTACCTATTTACACTTGTTATTTACGTTGGGACATTGTGTAGTTAACATCACTTGGCTGTCCTATTTACTGCCACATCGATGTTCTAATCTTCCACTTGTAATCCATAGCTATAAATACTTGTGATTAAGGAGGTATATTGTGTAGTAATCCTCACTTGGTTGTCCTATTTACTGCCAAATTATGTCCTAGTTTTCCACTTTTCATCCCTACCTATTTACACTTGGTATTTACGGTGGGACATTGTGTAGTTAACATCACTTGGTTGTCCTATTTATTGCCTCTTTGATGTCCCAGTCTTCCACTTGTCTGTCCTACCTATTTACACTTGTTATTTACGTTGGGATATTGTGTAGTTAACATCACTTGGCTGTCCTATTTATTGCCCTTTGATGTCCCAGTCTTCCACTTGTCTGTCCTACCTATTTACACTTGTTATTTACGTTGGGACATTGTGTAGTTAACATCACTTAGCTGTCCTATTTATTGACTCTTTGATGTCACAGTCTTCCACTTGTCTGTTCTACCTATTTACACTTGTTATTTACGTTGGGATATTGTGTAGTTAACATCACTTGGCTGTCCTATTTATTGCCTCTTTGATGTCCCAGTCTTCCACTTGTCTGTCCTACCTATTTACACTTGTTATTTACGGTGGGATATTGTGTACTTAACTTCAATTTGCTGTTCTGTTTATTGCCAAATTTCATGTCCTAATATTCTACTTGGCTATCCTAGTTATCACTGGTCAGTTTCGTCAGCACTCTCCACTACTGGATAACTGTTCATAATTCCATTACCAACTCTTGATTTTGCTATCAAGAGTTTCATGGTTTAAGCCTATATTTTTGAAATGTCTGCTTAACATGATAAATTAGAAATATTTTGGTAATAATAAGTTGGTTTGACATTATTTTACAGTTTAAGCAGAAATTGTGTAGGTCAAAAATCTAATGGTATTAAATAATGTTGAGTATATTTATAATTCAATTATTGTCGGCACTAGTGGCGCAGTGCTTTAACCCAGCTACTTGGGGACTAAGTGTTGAGGAGATTTTTGACCGATAGGCTCCATGATCGGTCTTCTCAGTACCGATACTGCGTTCGCTCAATGGTTGTCATCGACGTGATACTAAAAGAGAATTATGGGGTGTCCATGTAGGATGGTAGTCAAGATTCAGATGTTGTGTATGGATGAGAACTGAGTGTCAGGTTTGGAAGTTAGCTGAAAATCAGACAAACAACACATGGTTCGGATAGCACGTAAAGCTGTAGCTCCCTTAGTTACTCTGTCTATGGGGCTATTAATAAATAGTTCTTTCTGAGGAACAGCTGGCCTTAAATAGTAACAATGACCAACTCGTTCAACACACTCCCTCGTATTCGCCCATATCTTGACGATCGGCGTCTTACGAATGTAGAATAAATAATAATAATCTATAGTATATTTCAGGGAAATTCATTTAAAATTCTGTACCTACATAATTGATATGTTAAAGTCTGATATGTATCGTCTTTCTATAAATTTACGAAATTTCACGTTTTATTTTAACAGGAATAACTTTTTTGCGTGTGCTGCAACAGGTTGGACTGAAATATGGGAGGTTGATTGGCCTGCGTAAGGCCACTAATTGTTGGTGGAGACTATTACAACATCATAAAGTGCAGCACAGAGGTACTGCGCCTGCGCCGTAGCACAGAGGACTGCGCCTGCGCCGTAGTAATGGCTCCAACTCCCTCACCAATTAAATCATGACGGTAATTTACTGCTTGGCCGGTAGATTACCGTTAGTATGAGCACTCAGATGCGCCGGACGGGTGTTTTTACACCGTAGATATGCGTAATGGAGTTGTAACCAGGGCGTCTTTATAAACAGGTGTCAACTGATATCTGCTTTTAGATTGGTTAATGTGTTGGTTTATTTTCTAACCACCAGAGCCTGTAAAACTTCAGCCATGTGTTTCAGAGCTTGGCCTCTGAGCATAAAGACATGTGTGAGAGTATATTATTTGATATCGAAGTACTGTAATGACTATTCCCACTTACAATAACTTATTACCTTGAGTATGAACCGGGTTAAGCTATGTAAAGTTAGATTAGTTTAGGTTAAACTAGTTTAAGATAGAAGTTAGGTTAACCTAGAATGTTTTAAGTTAAGTTGGATTGTAAGGTTAGGTTAAAATCTAGAAACTGCTATAATATGTAGGGTCTATGTAGTCAGCCGGTTTCTTTCTATTTTTTTTTTTTTTTTCTTTCAGAAAAATATTTTTAATTCTGGCGTAACATCTGTAGAAATTATAGAACTACTAGCTGTACCCGCCCGCTTTGCCGGTCATAATATTGAGTTTTGATTGTATCATCCAATTTACAACAGCTGATGTTTTGTGTAGTTTACTACTGTACTCAATTATTTTTAATTTTGAAAGTTTTGCCTACCACAATTTTATTCTATTTGTTTTTATTTAACAGCTGTTAATCAAATAAATCAATCAATTAATATAACTTCACAAGAAATCAAAACATAAAAATATAAACAGTATAATTTTGACATATTTAAAACCCACAGCTGATATTCTTTTTATATTTGACTTATTATACCTTCATGCATCCTGCTATTTGATTAACATCGAAACTTTAGAAGTCCAAGGGATGGAGCCCTGAGGGATTAAAGAAACGGGAATAGGACAGAAACCTTCCCTGGGATATATAGAACAACTTCCCCAAGTTTCATGGCGATCGGCTGGACGGTTTGGTAGCGCATAAAGGACAGACAAACATACATTGGATTTTATAGATAAATGTGTTTCAGATTACAAACTATAACTGTCATAACCCAAAATATTCGTTATTAATATAATTTTTTTTCAGAACTATGTGTTAATTTTTACTAATTATTTCTATTACTTACTATTTTATTGATATCGTATGCTTTGTTGTCCAATAACATTTATTAATTTAAAAAAATCTTAGATACATATTTGGATAAAGATCCAAAAGGAATGTTAGTGAGAATAAAATTATAAGTGAACTGATCTCTTGTCACAAAGCTAAGTCCAATCTATTGAGGCATTTAAGACCTGCCCACAATAGATTGAGTAACAAAATCAGTAGATTTTGTTATTCTTTACAGGAGCTCTCTAAGATTAATTTGTTAGTTTAAACGTAGCTAATTATCTAATTGACACGTAAATAAAGTATTAAGAGTCTGTCGGAGGCTGTCATATGTAAAAGGAATTTATTATTGCAAAAACAGCTGATTTAGAGCAAACGTGTAACAGCTGACTTACTGGTTAGTTTGTCAGCTGTTTACCTATACTTATAACTATAACTATTTAATAGTTATAATAAATGTATACTATTAAATATACATTTACTATATTTACAATAACTATTAAATAACTTTCTGTTTTTTTTTTTTTTAAGTTGTTTACACTAAAAGAGTGCTTATTAGTTTTGATGGGAACCTAGCAGTGTCTTTTTGGGGTATTTTTTACAGCAAACAAGGATATGATCTAAAATTTTACTAATAAAAATAAAGGTAACCATATGTTAAAATTTTTTTAGAATTTACCTAAATGAAAAGCATAATTCTGGGATGGACAAAATGTTCAGTTCTTTTTTAATTCATTTTCAGTTATATAAACTGATTTGGTTTTGTAATTAATCATAAAAATAAAAACTATTATGGCTTTAAATTTATTTTAAACCAAGAACCTAACAGACAAAAGGTATTTAAGCTTAAAATGTGGTTGGATTTGATAAAATAATTTTAAAGATTAGCATTTTTTTATCATACCGACAGAAAGACGATAAATTATTAGTAATAGACCTGCATGTTATGACATGTATAACCCCAAGGAGCAATGTCCCGCAGTTTGCAATATGATTTTGAAAACACCCTGAATGTCTCCATCTGTCTTTTACCGGACGCCACCAAAGTAAGCTTGGTTATATTTTAATAGCGATGTAGTTGTTTAAAATTTGAAAATATGTCAAATATTTAGCAGTTTATTTTATGAAAACTCATATTTAAAAACAGCTAGAATGACAATTTCGTTTAATATATTATAATGAAACTAAAAGTTCCAAAATATACCTAGGTACCTTCAGAAATTTAGGACTGTTGACTGAAAGTACATATATGTTATAGTCAAATAACACTTTTGGAGGCATTCAATAATAAATGAAAAGCCTTATTTAACTTTGCTTGTAATCGTTAATTGTTCGAATCATCACAATGGTGTCCCAATCTTCACAATAAATAATAATTCTTGTGGCAGCAAAAATGAAAGACTTATGATAGAAAAGAACAACACGTTATAAAATTATACTAGAAACATCCTTTTACAAACTCATAACATTTCATTATAACATAACCTCAAAACCTATCACGTTCATAAAATTCTAAATCAACAAAAACACCAATTAACATACCAAACAAAGTTACGTCCTTAATATTCATTCCTAAGATTATTTAACGCAGTCAATATTGTGACCTTTACTAAGAGATATTTGAATATTTCAATTTAAAACTAACAATGCCCAATAATCGGCGTCCAGATCAAAGGCCGGGCCGCCGGAATATTTCAATCTGTGGCGAGACTAATCAAGGAGCGAAGCGTGCCCAATGATATATACCTCTGTTAATTCGTATTTATATGTATTGGATTGCTTCAGGTAGCCGGGCTATTAATGCTAAAGCCTAGTTTTTAATAAAGCCGGTAGCCGCTAAGGTACAGTCTCTTTCAAAACAGAACTGTTTCGTCCACCGTGGAAATAAATGGTTTGGATTCAAATAAGCGGCCGTTTGTTTAGAATAATTAATTTATACAAATCAGATTGTCTTGTTCATGTACTAAGAAACATTCCGAAAGAAAAACTATGTTTTGTTGAATCAAAGACACCAAGAGTATGAATTAAATTATTTATGCTCCTAAGTACTGGTTGTTACCTAAAAGGGCAAAACCCAGCCAAAAACCTAAAAAGGGCTTTGAAGTACAGAGGAAAAACAGAAACATCATTATAGGTAAGTATAACATTATTGTTAATTGTATAGTGCAAAGGAAACGTCGCTTTTTTAGCTGAAAATATATTCCACAGTACATAATTAAGAAATAAGAATATTATCGGTTATTTCTGTGGGAAAATCTGGGAAGTTTACGGGGAAAAACAGAAAATATATATTTTTTTAATATGTTGCTACGGTTACTCATTTTGGCGGAATGTCATACTTATCTAGAATATGGCAATGGTCTTATATTTAAGCATGTTAGCGCCAGAAAATTGCCGGTTTTTAGGGGTAACATAACACAACGTAGCGAAACCTAATACCACACAACCTAACAAAGCCTAAGATAACCTAATCTAACCTTACATATCTTAACTCCACTTTGAGTACCCGCAACGCTACATTTACGAAAAGCAATATATTTCCCTTCATTTTTGTAATTATTCTGCTTTTTCCGCCAACAAAAAGAGTATATTCTTGCTTGTTTTTATTTATCTATTATGATATTTATCAACAAAAATGTGGCAATACCCCTGTTCTATTTAAATGCCTAATATTTAACTAATTTTAAACTACATTTTACTAGTTTTTAGGGGGGTTAGTACAATGTAAAATTTATATTATCATAAAATTCAGGTTTTTTTCTTAATAGATGAGGCAGTACACAAATATAACATCAAAAGATGTATATAGTAGTCTGGTATTTTAAAGGTAGCCCCTACATACAACGATAAAAGTCTTTGATAAACAATTGAGTGAGAAGTGCACATCCATAAAAATCTAATAGGAAAATAGAATAGATAGATGAGCTTTTGATTGTAAAGAAAGTTCATCATCACAGCAAAATAAATTTATAAGAGGGAAATGATTTGTTTGTCAAATAAAAATGGGAAACGATACTGCAAAGGTGTGTAAAAAAGAATACAATTCTGAAGTAGATCGATATATCTTATCCTGATACCTGACCATCGGAGATTATGTGATCTAAAGGATTTGTCTTAAAATAGGATTAGCACAAAAATATAATCATAAAATATTATTTTCCTGAATAAAACAAAAAAACTCCTACCAAACGGGAAGCTATCAGCATGTCTTAGTATATTTAAACCAAGTTATGCTCAGGTTTAAAACAAGCCATTAAGATTTTACACACTAAATACGATTTTTACCAGATCTAGTATTTTATAGTATATCTAATAACGAGTTTATTTGTGGATCTGCAAATTAATTAATTTATTTATGTTTTTATTTATTTATTTATTTTTTTTTTTTTTTTTATTTTATTTTTTTTTTACCGATCTCCTTCTTAACATTAGGACTCAGCCCATTCCCCATAGATTATTAGATCTGTGCGAGGAACTTATTCAGACAGAGTAAGGGAGCGAACCAGTACAGTGGAAGGTGAATACTGATAAATGTTCCAGTCAAGGCCGAATTCGAACCAGCGCTAACTCTAACCCAAGCTCACAGTCCTGACGCCTCAGACCGCTGGACTAACCGGATAGCCCATATATCGACTGACTAACTATTTATAGATTGATCTGAAGATTATTAAATAATATATCATTTTTCTTTTTAGTCTATTAGCAAGACTCAGTGTTTGACTCCTTCATCTAAGTCACATCGAAATTTGTTGAAAAACACGTTTATTTGAACTCATCTGCACTAAATAACCTGAAATAATCTACAAAAATATTTCTATGTTTGCTACCTGTTATAGTATGGAAGAAAACACTGTGGTTTTTGACAAATTTGCGAAAATATTGCCACTTACCTTTCATCCGTTATACTTCGCAGAAGGGTTGGCCACTTTCCATTCATGACAGTAGACCTATTTCTTGGAAGGGTTAGCAATAGTATAAGTACTATTCCATTCATCAACAGTATGCATACTTCGCAGAAGGGTTGGCCACTTTCCATTCATGACAGTAGACCTATTTCTTGGAAGGGTTAGCAATAGTATAAGTACTATTCCATTCATCAACAGTATGCATACTTCGCAGAAGGGTTGGCCACTTTCCATTCATGACAGTAGACCTATTTCTTGGAAGGGTTAGCAATAGTATGAGTACTATTCCATTCATCAACAGTATGCATACTTCGCAGAAGGGTTGGCCACTTTCCATTCATGACAGTAGACCTATTTCTTGGAAGGGTTAGCAATAGTAGAAGTACTATTCCATTCATCAACAGTATGCATACTTCGCAGAAGGGGTGGCCACTTTCCATTCATGGACAGGACAATGCGTAGAATAGTTTGACCACTTTCCATTCATGATAGAAGACCTATTTATTAGAAGGGTTTGCTATTTTCTATTCTAGGTCTACTTCGTAGAATTGTTGGCCAATTTCCGTTCATTGTCAGTGGCCCTACTTCATAGCAGGGTAGGGTTGGCCTTTTTCCATTCATTGGCAGTAGGCTTACATCAAAGAAGAAAATGGTTGGCCACTTACCGTTCATTCACAATAAGATGTGTTTGTGCAGTTTGTTTTACATCCACAGGTTTTTAGGTCAACTGGAAACTTAATATGTAAAGATTAGTGATTTGATTGTGTAGCCTACTTTCCTTTAGGTACTAAGTGAACCGTTATCTTTGTTTTATTTACGTATGATAAGAAATGCTCAACTTTATTGTAATCATTTATGTGATGCTTTTATTAACAAAATTAATCTAAACAGAGTTAAATTTTGAAGAAACGGTTTTGTTTTGAAATGTCTCAAAATTAACTTAGATATTATTCTTGTACTGAATGAATGCACTGTAAAACAGAATAAAAGGGAATTCAAATGCTTTTACTAAAAGAGTTAGACAAGACATTTTTTACCGACGAAGAGAACAAGAGGTTTTAGAAGCTCGTTGTCTGAGTTGCTCGAACTCGATGGGCAAGGCATGTCTTCTCATTATTCGACGCCCTCGGCGGATGTTCGGACAACCTGGCCTTCTACATAAACATGTGCGACACTGCTACACCCGAAACTGGCGGACGGGGCCGCGGATGGAGTCATCAGGAGTGTAAGGACGGCCAGCCTACACTCAAGGGCACTTGTAGATGTAACAGATGAGCGGTCCAAGTGTCTTGTTGGCTGTATGGTATATTTAATAAGGCGAGGGTATCAGAGATAGACGAGGAAGAGAGTTAGAGAGAACGATAGAGAAGAAGGAAGGCATTACTATTTCAACAATAGAAAATGAAAAGCAACTAATTTATATATTATAGAAAGAGTATATAAACAATGTTATTGAGGAATCTACTTTATTTTCTTTAAATGTGTATTTATCAGTTAATTTTTAAATTGTTATCGAAGAATGTAGCTTGTAAAATACACTGTGCTAATGAAATAAAATCTATTGCCTCACTGTTACATCTAAATATGGAGAAAAGTGATTACCTGAAGTAGCACACAAATTATTTCTTCATGAGGACTGTCACAATATTATTTTCCCTATTTTTATATCACTCTGTAATGATACACTGGTAAATTAATTTCTCTACATGATCGTTATAGTATGACACCTTAGGCAATTTTCCATCTTTTAAATGTATTAACGATCGCATTACACTATTATAAATAAGAAATACTAATATTGACTCGTCAGCTAATGATAAAACTATCAAAATATTCTATAAATATAAATTGTTATGAAATGCAAATAGAGCCTATTTGAAATACTAATATGACTTATAAATAATATATTTTTTAATACTAACTAAAAACAAAATAAAAATGCGTAGTGCAATCATGAGACATAGCCTTCCATCCTTAACATGAATGGTGTCAAAGGTAGGCCTAAGTGTGTCGCAGGACCGCGCTACAGGAAGGAACGATCTGTTGTAAAGATCACAATCTGTTCCTAATTAAATCAAATATAAAAAGTTTGATATGATTTTATACAAGCACCGATATTATCTTTACGAGGACAACTGTTTCAAGGAAGTGCCGTAGGTGTGACGATTTTTGTCAACGGCTAACAAATTTACGGCCGTTTCCCAGACTACAAGTTATCCGCCTCCGCTCCTCTCTGGAACCCGGAGCTCCCTGGACCTCTGTCAATGTTATGGTTGGGTCATACGTGATTTCCTAGACTACAAGTTCTCCGTCTCCGCTCCACTCTGGAACCCGGAGCTCCCTAGACCCTGTCAATGTTATGGCTGGGTCATTTCCGGTTTCTCAGACTACAAGTTCTCCACCTCCACTCCACTCTGGAACCCGGAGCTCCCTGGACCTCAATCAATGTTATGGCTGGGTCATTGTCGGTTTCTCAGACTACAAGATGTCTACCATCTTATCTCACTTTAACTTAATCCCCCTCTATACCAACCAAAATCATCATCCATTTATCTCATGTTCACTTCCTCGTTCATAAATCCCGTGTCAACTTAATTCTTTATCCATCCCACTTCATCTTTATAATCCATTTATTCACTTTAATTTCATCATCCATCTATCCTCTTCAACTTGTTGCCTTTATTTCTCCCAGGTTTGAGAATTCGTTTCACCTCCTGTGATAACAATTTTGAAAACAGCAATCTTTTTCAGTTCAACACAATACCACTGTACGTGTGTGGGTGGGTGGGTTGGTCGATACCACTGTACGTGTATGGGCGGGCGGGTGGGTCGATACCACCGTACGTGTATGGGTGGGCGAGTGGGTCAATACCACCGTACGTGTATGGGTGGGTGGGTGGGTCATCACCACTGTACGTGTATGGGTGGGCGAGTGGGTCAATACCACCGTAGGTGTATGGTGGGGAGTTGTTAACTCTAGATTAAAAATTTTAGATTTCACTATTCCAAAAGTGCAGTCTAAAAATTGGCTCATCATTTTGGTTTTTACTTCTGACACAGTCAGCAAAAGGAACAAACAAACAACACAAGTTTTAAATTGATCATAGTTTATTTACACTATTATAAATACATCTTAACTTCTATAGTAAAATGTGCTTTGGAAATTTCTTGAATAAATAACAATCAATATTACCTTATCCTAGTGAGGAATCCTTAAACTATATCTCTACCATGTACTTTACATAGACTACATATATCGTGATATAAACAACAATCGAATATTCGAATAAGTATGTACAAATAAGATTAAGTAGAATTAAAGCTATCAGATACATAAACATAGTAAATGCTATAGATTCATAGTAACTGTAGGTAGTAATTGTGCATCGATTACTACATTCAGGAGGCGGGATTCAGTGGAAAAATCATTTTATTACAATTTATTCTAAAGAATTAATTTTTAAGTATTTAGTGATTTAATAGTGCAAATTTAATAGCGTGGTATTTTAATTGGGTGCAATATAATCCATACACAATGAGTGGGTTACTAAAGGTTAACCATCTCTCTGAATTTTCAACACAAAAATATAGGCAAAAGTTTTCATGTATTTATTATTAATTTTTATTTTATTTATTTTTTTTAGAGATAAGCAAAAAATGTGAAGCTCGTTCACCAATCTTATTCACTTCATGGTTTTCTTTTCGAGTGTTGTACAAACCGAAGTATACAAGATCAAGACATATGATGAATTAAGCATAAGTTCTAGGAACACTTGTCAAATCAACAGAACAGAGATTTTTGGAAAAAATAGGTACTTTTACGTGACATGTTTTATTTATATAAAATGCATAGAGTATTCCCCAAAAATTAAATTGAAATTATTAGCTATACGCTTCATTTTACGACAGCATCAATTTATTAAAGATATTTAACAACTTTTGAGGCGGGGAAGGCGATAAAAGTTGAAAATGTTTAGGTGCTTCAGTGATTCTCCCATTTTGTATGGAGATGAAACCGTCATTAATTGTAAGAACTGATTTTTAAAACAATAATGATCCCCAAAATATAATAGCCTATTTGTTTACGTACCAAAATTGAAAAGAGGTTTGTGACACTCTGAGAGCATCTCTTCATGTTTAAAACGTGTATTTTTTTTAAATTGGTGAAATAGTGAACACTGTGTTCTCAATATACAAATAATTTTACAAAATAAAATTAATTTTGAGATAACCAAAGCAATTCGGTCAAAAACGAAAAAATATCTAAAAATGTAGAATTGATTAAAAGCATAAATAATAATTTGTTTGAACACTCTCTTTATAATATTACAAAAAGTTAGTAAAATATATGAACTATTTCATATGTTTTAAACGTCAATTAAGGTATATGGCAGATACTGTACGTTTCTTTTAAATCACTGAGAAAAAATAAGAAAAGAAGAATTTAAACAAAATCAATATTTGATTACAGTACTATCCCTATGCCAAAACCGAGTCAATCATACAAACAACTTTTTATTACTACCATGTTTACATCCAATCACAATCTATCATGCTTGGTGAGGGGTAAAGGTTGTGAAGGAAGAGGGGGGAACACAGAGGTTTCATTCCTAAGAGGAGGAGGGGGTGGTGAAAACACAGAAGTGTCTCCCCTAAGAGCGGATAGAGCTGCCATTTCCCGCCACGACTCTATGGATGCTCTTACGTCGGCTTGGGCGAGCCGGCTGAGGTCGTCTGCCGCTCTCGAATCCTCAGGTCCTAAGTTCGAGTCTTCGTCATCCGTGGTGACATTGATCTCCTCCGAGGTTTCGGAAGAAGCGTATCTCCGTCCATTCTCGTGCTCAGAGGATCCCTGCGGGAAAGCCTTGAAGGCGCTGTGCTCGCCCCCCATGTGTCGCCAAGGGGGCGTGATGGGTGTTTCGGGGGCAGTGCCACCACCCCCAGCGGCTCCCGACCCTTGTGGTGTGCCGCCGCCCCCTGCCCGCCGCGACTTCAGCAGGTTCATCCTCTGGTGTCTTCTCCATTTGGCTCGTCTGTTGGAAAACCAGACCTGTCAGTCAGAGAAACTTGAGTCAGCTGAGTTCTTTAATCAAATTATGGAAACAATTAACAATCATGATATCTTATTAAACTAAGATTCTTAAATACAACCCCAAGCTAAAATTGAATTCTTAACACAAATCTATTTTACTTTCATCAAAAAAAAAAAAAAAAAAAAAAAAAAAAAAAAAAAAAAAAAAAAACAGAAACGAGCCAAATGCATGAGCAATATAAACAGCATCTACTAAACACAAAAGACAAATTCACATACAAGTTCTACGGAGGGATGGTCGGTCGACAGGCAGTCCCGGAAGCAAGTCACTCTAGTTTAACGCAAATCTCGATTTCTTGTTAAGGATATGTTAGGTTAGGTTCTGGATAAAGTGTTTTATGGGTCAATATAGTAATTGATCCCAAATCCAATTACGTATTCCTGTTGGGTACAAAAAAAGAGTACGGTCTTAAAAATTAAACTCTAAAGAAATTAACTCTTAAAAATTATTTTTAAATCTAGACTTCCAGTTTTCATTTAAAAACAAGTTTTCCGTTTGATTTAGTCTCCCCTGATAGTCTAACTCTCATGTTTAACCGCTTTGAAACAGTAAGATTATGATTTTTATTAAAGTAAGTTCAAAGGGCATGATTATGAATTATTCCGCTTTTCAATTATTTTACTATACCCAGCCCAAACAGTTCTTTTCATTATAATTAGAGCTTTTCATTTAAAATGTTCAAATAATATCACTGAGTCTACACATCAATGTGAAACAATCGGACACTTTATTTTGTAAATATTTCTTGAAATGAAAATAATGTTTTTTTAACATTTGCTAATCTATGTAATAAAAGTACGTCTTTATGTTTTGATCCCTTAAAATATAAATTAATAATTTTCTATTAGTATTTTTGAATAAATACCAGTTTAATATAAAACTACAGATTATTTCAAGAACCCCTAGAAATTGTGGTCGTTAGAAGAGGTTATTTAGTTCTAATTAGTTCTAGAACTAAATAACTTCTTATTTATTTGGTTATTTGTTTGTAGTTCGTTAGAACAGTTATTTTAGAACCACCGAAACGTTTCTAGGTCAAAGAGTTGTACTCCAAACAACTCTAGTTATTAAACAATAACCTGTATACTCTAAAATTAGGACCACTTCAATCATATCGTTTAAACAAAGCAATAACAACATTAGCTATATTATTTTGTTTTCATGCACCAGTTAAGTCTATTTTTTACGAGATTGACGTGGGATTTATTTTCTCCCAAAAACCAAACTATATAAAGAAGCTGTAGCTGATGAAGATGTACCATAAAACCCAAACACCCTCACCAAAGTGTTCATTCGTTTTATGGCATAATTAAATGAATTGAGATGTCAGTTTTAGGCCTTTATGATTCTAGAGTATATAATTACAAATAGTGCTACGTGAGAGAAAGGCAGGGAACCCAAAGTTAATTGTGTTTACCCTCATTAAGGTGGGGCGTGAGTAATGTTTTATAACTGAGTAATTCCCAGAAATATAGTAATCTTGATACGGCAAGGAAATAACACTTACATAATATGATTTTTTTTTTCCTACGGGCAGTTTTTATCTCCAAATTTCAATACTGAACGTTATATTTTTTTCAAATATTGTTCTCTCTACAGATTTTGTTATGAACAAAACTAATACACGCGAAATAAACAAAGAGTTTTACTGAACTATTTAAATTGTGATTGTACATTTTCTTACCCTTTTTAAATATCATAGCTTAATGCAAGCTCCGTATAGTTGATAGCAGTAATTTATTTCATATCGTTTCTAAATTTCGAAATCTAATAAATTAGTCAATAATATATTTAAATTATGCAAATAAACTAATATTCAAAGTAACTAATACACAAAAATTCAAAAATACTACAAACGTTGGAAAATGCTTTATACACAGTTAGAGTGTATGATAAGAAAATGCTGAACTTATTAATTTTTGAATAAAAAAACGATTATTTTACAATTTTAGAACGAGATGTACGTAATTAGTTATATTTAAATTTTATAATCATTCAAATATTTAGAGTTCCTGTCGTCAAGGTAAAACTACTTGCAGACAGATGCAGGTCACGGACAAACTTACACCCACATTCTCGCTTACTGTCTATCGTGAATTATTCATTTCCTATTGTATCTACGAAAATAAATACTCACAAGAAGAAGCAGTATTCTAAGATTTTTCCTGCAGTGCCAGTCTCTCTCATCGCAATCAGTCTCTAAGCCACCACTAAACAATTCACAAAAGATCTTTCCCGTTATACATGTACCGCTGTTTTTAGTCAATTTTTTTTGTTTTCAGAGATAAATTTATAAAATATTTAAGTAGTTTGCCTGTTTAAACAATTTCGAAGGCCAATACTCAGTAATATTGTGCAATACTTCCATCGTTCGAGTTCGTCCTTTCCATCAAACCGCCGCCGTCGTCTTCAAGTTTCACGGCTGGTCCACACTGTGCTTTATTCAGTTATACTTTCCGCCGCCGTCTTAAAGTTTCACGGCTGGCCCGCACTGTGCTTTATTCCGTTATACTTTCCGCCACCGTCTTAAAGTTTCACGGCTGGTCCCCACTGTGCTTTATTCCGTTATACTTTCGATTTTTTGGGCGTATTCACCACTATTAAGACCTACAACATTGTAGCCTGTTTCTGGTTTAACGTATAATGTTCATTACCTAACCTGGAACAAGATACCTACACTTGCTCGCGATGGGTCTTGTGAACCACACTTATCTCTAAATCGTTCAACTTCCTCCACCTCACCTGGACTCTGGCCTCACTTAGGCTCGTCTTGGCCGCCAGTCGCTCCCTGGTGGATACGCAGGGATAGTGACTCTTGTCGAACTCCTTCTCCAGCTCGTCCAACTGGTCAGGACTGAAGGTGGTTCTGTTCCGCCGGAACTTGGGCTGCTCGGAGCCGTCTCCGCTGCCCGCACTCTCATCATCCTTTCCGTCAATGTCTGGACAGAAAACAGGTTGTATGCTACATAAGAATCGTTCTTACAAAATCAGCTTGTTTGTTTTAGAAATTAAATATACTGTGATAAATTAATTTATTTATTGCTATTTACGTCTTAAATATATTATAACGTTCCTATTTATGTTGCCTAGCTTATTAAATATTTATATTATTTTAATATCTTCATATTTTCAAATTATTATTTATAGAGTATTGCTTAAATTATGTTATTAGTAGTTAGGTTATATTTACAATATCCGTTGTATAATGTTGTTGTTTAATTGTCATTTTGTAATTTATGAATTAGTAATGGTCTGTCATGTTTGTTCTTTGTTGTTTTTGACTGATCGTTGGTAGTTAGCTGCTGTAAGTACTTATTTGTAGTACTTGAAGTTTTAAATTTCTTTACTGTTTGTAGTGACTTAATTGTACACGAAAGTATTCAACTACCAGAGACTGCCAACCAAAGTATTGCCTTAAAGGTGCATTGTGGATGCACCACTGTAGAAAGAGAGCAAAAAATCCTTTTAACTTCACCGTCTTATTTCTTAACATCGGTTGCCTTCCATAAAATAACTTTTAAAACTATTATTATGAAACTAAATGTACTGTAATCATTGTAAAAAGAACATTATTATGTTTTGTTACATATTTGAGTAGATCATAAATAAAATACACATAAATTACAAATAGATAATCATGATAAAGTTTTATTTGTTGTAAAACTAATATATAATTGTTTAAGATTTGCATCATATCAGTTTTAAAAATACATGTATTTATCATATCACGAAACAGTCCTCAGATAACAAATTCATTTTGCAATATGTCCCATAACTCGTTATACAGGAGTAGGCTTTGTATATGCGTGATTCTAGAATAAAAAAGATTGTTGTCCCCTTTGTGAATTTGGATCTGGAGTTCCACTAGGAAGTTTTGGATAATACAAAATTTTGTCGAAAAATAGTCCTGAATGAACTGATAAAGTAGAACGTTCCCAATGAAAAATGTTATCTTCACAATTAACTTGCAATAAAAAGTATCTAAGTTTTAGTGGGTTTTACTTCTGGAAATCTGATTATCGATTTTGGAAATGTTTCATTTTACTATAACTGAACGCGAATCATTGGACGTTTTTTTAAAAAAGAAACTTAACATTTTTAATCTGTTAACTAATAATATTATGAATTGACTCACTATACCTTTCAGGGTTTGTTCGTATTTTTAGGAGAACTAAAAACTTCTATTATTTCTTAGGGAAGCTTCAGATTCAAATTAACGAAAGTTTTAGTTTTTTTCCCCCTAAAAGATTGCACTATATAAGTCTGTCCACTGTTTTATGGGACGCCATAAATATACACTTGGAAAATCTTAAAATAAACATATCTCTCTCTCATAACTTAATACACCTCAATATATTTCTTAATCCAAACTAAATAATTAACACCGAACATTTAGAAACCAATCAAGCCCTCCTGGAGAGCCGTAAAAGACCGGAAAGGTAGACCGGACTAAATCCAGTACTGTTAGTATAAATCCCTTCTGGTAAACTCCAAACACCTGGCAATTACAGGAGCTCGAACTAATTCATTTGGCGTAGTCCCAGTCGTTGAAACAGGAAACCCGCAGGCATATCCTGCACGCGACTAACGCTCCTGGTGGCGGCCTTGCTAACTACTCTTGTCTCACGCATGTCCTTCCTTCCTTCCTTATATAACTGATTATTCTCACATCGTCTTTAGAAGTGCAGTATTGTTTTGACAAAATGTCTAATTGAACAAAGACTGCTTGAATCAACTTCCTGTGCTTATTTCCTTTCATTTAAGATTTAAACATTTTGAAGACACTAAAGGAAGTTTTTTTCCGAATATTTGAAAGTGTTCTTCCATTTATGTTCAACAGTCAATTACAGATTTTAAACAGTCATTAGTAAATTAGATGTAAATTAATTAAAGAATGTCGTTTTCATTATGAAGACCTCTACTAGAAAGTCGTATTTGAAATCACAATTAGTGTTTCCCGAACAAGTTGGCATATTGTGTCCTATTCCCTCTCCTATCATCGGCTTGCCTGCTCTTTAACAAGAATTATAAAGTCCGTAACCATAAAATTGAGCAAACCTTAAAAATCGAACATCTGGGTTAAAGTAGACCATAGGTTCGAATCCTGGCCTATAGTGGAAATATTTATCAGTAATGGTTACCTTGTTTCATACTGATTATCCCCTTGACTTTATCTGAACACATTCCTCACAGTCTATTGGGGACTGAGCTAAAGTTAAAAGGCCTAAAATTAGTTTTACAAAACTTAATTTTTTTCAAAAATAATCAAAGTAAATAAATGTATATGCACAAATTACGTTCGACCTCACCTATAAGCCGAGGCATCATATCCGAGGGTGAGCCAGGAGGTCGGAGGCCTTGTGGACCACTGGACGGTGGAGTATGAGGTCCTTGCACAGGCCACAGCCCAGGGGGTGGCCATGGGAAGGAGGCGTAAGGGTGAGCTGGGTGGGCGTGGTACAGCCCGTAGCCAGCAGCCCGAGCGAACTCCGCAGCAGCCCTCTCTGCCGCCCGGTTCCTCAGGATCCGGTTGATACTGCTCACGCTGGGTGCCGTGGCGTTGGTACACACTCCTGGAACATCAAACACGTCTTAACCATTACGTATTACAGATGAAAAGTAAATCAGATATTAGGAAGAGAGTAAACATTGAAAATTACGTTTTTAAAAAGCACGAAAGAAATGTACACTTTGGCAACTAACGTGATCGTATTCCGTAACATTTTGAAGTATAATATATTTAACTTTTGTAAGAGAGCAACAAATGCTGATGTCATAAAGTTCTCTCGTTCAGCTACAATACCCAATTCGACTACAGAGTCTATACAATCTATAAACAAATTACAGCGTAGTGCGTGATACAACACAAGCTCACGAAATGTTCCTACCACTTTAACATTGTTTTAACGTTTGTTTTAGACAATGTATTCCATTTTTATTTACTTTATAAGATATCAACACTACCGGTACTCTTTTCTGCCACTATCCTCGAGTTTATTCTTTCAATGCTATTTGAACTAATCTGTTGCGCTTAACAATTTAAACCTTACAGAATATAGGTATTTCTATGTCACATTTCAGTCACAATTCCCACCAATGGGCTAAAGAGATTGTTTAACCTCAGGAATATTTATTTATAGTTTTGAAATTTTACTTTCAGGTAGAATGAAGATGACGATAGTTTTTGATCACAAGAAAACAGTACATTTGTGTTTATTTGATATCTTCAAAGTCTTCTTTGTGATGGGAGAGTACAGCCTCGTTACGAACCAAGGCTTGTTTTTAATGTGACATGTGACAGTTCTATTAACTAATAACACAATAACCAATTAAAATTCGTGGGTTAATGTGATGTCCCAGTAACTCATTATAGTAGAGAAATATTCTGAAAGTATTGTGGTATGTATGAGAGTGTAAGTGAGTGAACAACTAGAATGTGTTGGTTGAGTCATACATAGACGTATTTACCTGAAATGAGTGAATAGCTGGAATTTATGGAATGAGCAATACATAGACGTATTTATCAGAAATGAGTGAATAGCTAGAATTCATGGGATGAGCCATACATAGACGTATTTATCGAAAGTGAGTGAACAACTAGAATGTGTGGGTTGAGCCATACATAGACGTATTTATCGGAAGTGAGTGAACAACTAGAATGTGTGGGTTGAGCCATACATAGACTTATTTATCGGAAGTGAATGAACAACTGGAATGTGTGGTGTGAGCCATACAGAGACGTATTTATCGGAAGTGAGTGAACAACTAGAATGTGTTAGTTGAGCCATACATAGACGTAATTATCGGAAGTGAATGAACAACTGGAATGTGTGGTGTGAGCCATACAGAGACGTATTTATTGGAAGTGAGTGAACAACTAGAATGTGTTAGTTGAGTCATACAGACACGTATTTATCGGAAGTGAGTGAACAACTAGAATGTGTTAGTTGAGTCATACAGAGACGTATTTATCGGAAGTGAATGAACAACTGGAATGTGTGGTGTGAGCCATACATAGACGTATTTATTGGAAGTGAGTGAACACCTAGAATGTGTTAGTTGAGCCATACATAGACGTATTTATCGGAAGTGAGTGAACAACTAGAATGTGTAAGTTGAGTTTGTACAGAGACGTATTTATCGGAAGTGAGTGAGCAACTAGAATGTGTTAGTTGAGCCATACAGAGACGTATTTATCGGAAGTGAGTGAACAACTAGAATGTGTTAGTTGAGCCATACATAGACGTATTTATCGGAAGTGAGTGAACAACTGGGATGTGTGGAATCAGCCATACATAGACGTATTTATCAGAAATTAGTGAATAGCTGGAATTCATGGGATGAGCCATACATAGACGTATTTATCGAAAGTGAGTGAACAACTAGAATGTGTGGGTGAGCCATACATAGACGTATTTATAAAAGTGATATTACAAAATGTGTTAGCTTTTTCTTGTAATTCCTAAAATCCTTTGCGAGCTTTAAGGAAACAAAACCTAACAACTGTATCACCAAGTGAAATTGATTGTCAATCGATAAGTTAGTTAGGGAGAATAGATATCGATGTCATTGATTGACTGTCAGTGAAGATTGAACTTGACGTCTTAAGGTACTTACAGCAGGTAAGATTGAGACATTTTGTACACGTTTGAATAAAACATATAACGGAACACTGACTGAACCACTGCATTATTTAAAAATGCAAGCATTAAATAATTATATTAATAACCAAAGTGTAGCCTTGATATTTTAAATAAAATATTGTATTTTTTTTTTACTGGAGATACTATTATAATTTAACCAAGAGTTGTGCTTCTGTACAAGCATTGTCACCCACCCTACGTATAAATATCGCTTGACAGAACAATCTAACTATGACCACTACAGTAATGAACGGAAACCTCATTGCTCATATGTGTATTTACTTAATCTGGGGCTGTCTTTGGTCATCCCTCATATTTCACAATCTGCCAGCGCAGTAATTAAGTGTACCCGAGTTTGAAGATTTATGAGAGGTCTCTGAAAAATTCAATCACACCATTGTTTTCATCGTTTAATTGTATAAAATATGCAGTTTTTTATAAGGTTTTAGTAATTTTCATTATAATTGGAATAAAAAAAGTACGGGAATTTTAATTAGATTTCACTGTGCATGAACTTAACACTTATTGCTCAAAATCCCGTCAATTTATTACTTTATATTTTAATAAGTAGTTGACAATAATGATTTCCATAAGAGTTAGAGATTTCAGATTTTTAACTTTTCGTGAAAAAAATAAGGTTCTTATCGATTTCCTGAAATAACTTTTTCATGGTTTCTACAGGTTGTAAAATTAATTACTTAGTCACGTTGTAATCATTTTAAATGAATAGTTACGATAAATTACTTTAATATGCGTAAGTAAATGCAGTGATTTAAATGTTATTCAAATAAATTTAAAATCAACGCATTTATTCACGTATATAAAAATATTGTTTAGATTACCATAATTTTTGTGGGCCTCTGATCTGAGGATGGAAAATGTGGTGTACCGAAATTAATCAACATAATATTTGTATTTTTATTGCTCATTTTTCACCAAACACTTGTCATGTGACGTATCGATAGTTCGTAATTATTAACAGTCAAGTGCCCTTGATATGCGTACATTTTAGTTTGAGCACTTCTCAATTTAATTGAAATGCTGAAAAATACGTAGGCACGTACGTCACTTGTAACTTAAACCTTCAGTAGCTAAACAACGAGAAGAAATATCAACGAAATACGACATCAAGAAAGTATGTTTACAGCTGTTTTCTTTCACTTTTATAACAGTGAGTGATGCTCTCCTTTCATGCGTATCATTTTTAGGTCCACTTTCACCGTTTCATTGGATGATAATTAATTTTAATTAAATGAGTTGTATAGCCTATCCCTACCCATTAAAACAGCAGTACAGGTAGCAATGGTGTCTAGAGAATCTGCCAGATGAGTGGCCTACTTTATGGGAGTTTATGACCGCGGAGTAAGAAGTCTTCTTTCCCCCCCCCCCTCCGTATATATTATAATGTCCAAGTAGGGTTGCTAGCTAAATGATGTCATATAATGAGTTTCGTGTACATCTGCAGTGTTTTATCGATTATCGTTCCAGTTAATAAAATTAAATCATTAAAATTTCCTCGAACATAAAATCGTATCCATCATTGGAAGTAAATTTGGGGTCCATCAAAAATAATTTGGAACTATTAAATAAAATAATAAATTAAGGTAAAATCATAATTGGTTTTTTAATGCTGTTCCTTATAATACTAAGTTCAATAAGCATTGTAATTTTTTTCACTTATCAAATTATGGTCGACACGTAGAACTGTATTGAAAGCATTTGCATTAATAAATAACTAGTTTGCGAACAAAATTCATTGTCATAGAACATTTTGAATTCTTCTTCTAAATTTTCATTGGATGATTATTGTAAAATTTAACTTAGTATAGATTAAAGAGTATTTAAAACAATGTTAACATCACTACTTAAAAGAATCATAAAATTGTAAAAGTAAAAATAAAATATTAGACGGATTGATAATGTTTTAACAAATAAATAAGAAGTTGATGATTAATAAGTGAATAATATATACAAGCCTAAGCAAGTTAGTCTATAAGCTTAGTGTAGTAAATAAATAATGTTGAAATATGTGTTAGTTATAAAATTTAATTTTGTTTTTCATTTAAACTAAAAACTAGTCTTATGAGTGAAAGGTATGTATAATGAACTTTCCATGGTGAAAATTTGACAAAACTAGGATAGTTTTAAAAATAGTTAAAACAATATACATAATACCACTCAACATTAAACAAGAGTACAATATAAAAAAGAGCTTAAAAACTAAAATCGCCAGCTACTTATTTTTTTAAAGTTCGATTATAATAGAAGTAGCATTGTGTTAACAAGAATTTGGCCTTTGTAAAATATCCTTTTATCTGTTGAGAGTTAATGTTAGTGGAAATTTACTTAGTGAAAATTTATTCGCTCATCCTCCTAACGAGTTACAGAACATAAACATACATTCTTTATAGGTTCCTGTTTGCATCCAAATTCAATTTTTAACCAATAAAGCTTCAGCCTAAAAAATATTATCGTTTACATTATACGCACTCTAAACTAATCATATGCTAGAAAAACAACGCGGGTGTACCACTCTTCGACGGAAGAAAAAATAACACGGAAGACACGACCTTGAGGGATCTGCTTACTTATGAATAATTTATTAAATGTATGCTCAACATGTGGATTAATTAATCAAAAACTGTTTTAAAATAAAATATATTTAATTGTTTATATTATTATAAATATCATATCTAGAGGAAATAAACAAATTATCAAAAAAATCTGGTTGGATACTCACGCTATCAGACAGCAAAAATCATTTGGTTAAATACAGCATTTTTATAAAATTACAAACTATTATTTTTATATTTTTGTTATGTTCTTCCTTAGGCCCTGATCTAGAGTTGTAGATAACAGAGTGTAGTCCTTGTTACTAATTAAGGTCAACAGATCCTTAGAAAATGCAATAGTTTAATAACCCAATAGCCGCGGCAAGTTAAGAATGCCTTAGAGCTTTTTGTGTAATTCGAAGCATGGTCTGATTTTTCAACGTAATATATAAAATCTGACTGTTTCAAAACTCGAATATCCTTAATTTATACGGTAATTTCCATACTAATGATGACCATTGAGTAGTCACTCTGTTAACATTAAGAAGTCTGAGAACATATTAAATCCCCCTCAAACTCCACATCACTTAGCCTTCAACTAGCCGGACTACAGCACTACACTATCGGGCCAATAACAATTAGGTTAGTTTCGAATAAAACTTTTATATTACGAATCAAGCTTTAAGACAAATGCTATTGAACAAATGAACGTTCATTTAAAGTAATTGTAGAGTACTTCCAGGGTCATATTTATTTATACGTCCGTTGTGTACAAAGCTATTGTTAAACCGCGTACAAACCCCATAAATAGCAGAAGTTACGTGCATTAGTTCTGACTTCACTAAATCGAGTCTCAAACAGACATCATGCTTGACCGAAATTATACATAATTTTGTCATTATTATGTTATCTTGTTCCACTAAGACTTACGAGCTAATTCTCACCGACAAATCGATTGGTCGAAGGCAGCAATCATCCGACTATAAACATGTTCACACCTCGGTCAGCTCGCTCCAATCTTCCTTTCACTCCCGCACTCCGCCCTTTCTGAGCCGAGCAGCACTACTTTATGGGCGAATGTGCAAAGGGTGGCAGTATGATGTGAAGTTAAACCATGGTCATTACAGCATTATGTAAGACAACATAGTTCTAACAGCTGGTAGCTGCCTATCACCGACACCTTTAGGGCCTCTTACTAGCCTAGTGACTTCAATGCAGGGGCTCGTGAGTTCAAATCCCGGGAGGCCCAAATAAATTTAGCTTGATGGCTTTGGGTCGTTGTCCCAAATCTACGTTAGAAATATAATTTATGGAAAAATCCCACTGGCGTAGAAAGAAAAAGAAAGGAAGTGGACTGGTAGTAAAATAATAAGTGTGATATGTATTAGCTGATACATTTACACTTGTGGACATTGTAGATGATATTTTCATCTTAATAACAAAATGGAGTCTGGTAATAGTTGCCATCGACGTGGACACATCTTAGAAGTCTGTGCTGTTCGTGTCCGGGTGTAGTAGGGAATAGAATTGAGTAATCAGTCTTGCAGCCGAAAATAAGACCGATGCTACGTGGTTCGTATTCCACGTAAAGCTGTAGGTCCCTTTTTTCCCAGACTACTTGAGAATTGGCTGACCAGACTTGCATACCACTTGTCCTTAGCTCATTTAACCTGTCATTCAGAAATACCTTCAAATACGCACGAGTTGTGTCAGCGTCTCAAAAATAAATCTAAATTTTATTCCAAATTTTCAAAAGATTAAACAAGTATGCGGACTGAATAAGTAAAAGTACATCGACCCAGTATTTTTTTCTGATAATAAAATCAAAAAACGGACAGTTTGTATTGTATGGATCCCAAAAACTAACAATTCATTTTTATTTTCAACTCAGCAAAAGAATCATACTATAACAGCCAAACCATAAAAAAAAAAAAAAAAAAACAGTTCTATTGTAAGTAATTTAATACCTTAGCTCATTAGCTTATTTTAACGATATTCTATCAGTTTAAGAAATTCTTGGATGAATGCTTAATGTTGATTACTTTTGGGTTTTTCAATTTGTTGTTGTTTTTATTTCAAGTAAATTTGAACATTTTTAAGAACAAATATCATGAATATTTAAAACAAAAGATTATGTTTCGCTAAGTAATAAATATTCTCCATTAAAATGCATACAAAATGACAAATCAAAGTATCTGATTCGCCGTTTGGAATTAGTCTAGAAGAGAATAGGGCCCACCGATGTTGGGCACTTAGTTGAGGCCGCTGTCCAGACTCGCCAATATCTCGCAAGTAAAAACATGGGTGCTTAGACAAAGGTGAAAATAAATAGAGTCCCCTGCCAATTTCGAAGAAGGCCTCAGTAGTATCCAAGACCTGTACTTTTTCTCCGCTCCCATCCGTCCTAGCATAACTTGGAATTCAAACCCCTCTAGAGTCCACTGCCGAGGTCGAAGAAGGCCTCAATAGTGTCCAAGAGCTGTACTTCTTCTCCTCTCCCACCCGTCCTACCATGTCTAAACTTCACACCCCTCTAGAGTCCCCTGCCAAGGTCGAAGAAGGCCTCAGTAGTTGTACTCAGTAGTTGTCGAAGAAGGGTGGGAGGGGAGAAGAAGTACAGGTATCCAAGACCTGTACTTCTTCTCCCCTCCCACCCGTCCTAGCATAACTTGAATTCAAACCCCTCTAAAGTCCCCTGCCGAGGTCGAAGAAGGCCTCAATAGTCTCCAAGAGCTGTACTTCTTCTCCCCTCCCAACCGTCCTACCATATAGACATCACACCCCTCTAGAGTCACCTACCAAGGTCGAAGAAGGCCTCAATAGTCTCCAAGAGCTGTACTTCTTCTCCCCTCCCAACCGTCCTACCATATAGACTTCACACCCCTCTAGAATCCCCTGCCAAGGACGAAGAAGTCCTGGATAACCACCTAGCGCTGTATTTATTCTCTTCTAATACTAATCCTACCATGTCTATCCCTCACATCCCTCTAGAGTCCCCTGCCAAGGACAAGGAAGTTCTAGATAACAACCCGGTGCTGTATTTATTCTCCCCTCATACAATTCCTTCCATGACTAGACCTCACACCCCTCTAGAATCCCCTACCAAGGACGAGGAAGTCCTGGATAACCACCCAGTGCTGTATTTATTCTCCCCTCATACCATTCCTACCATGACTCTAGAGTGTGACCAAACCTCACATCCCTCTAAAGTGCTCTACCAAGGACGAAAAAGCCCTCGATAGCCACCCAGCGCTGGACTTGTTCTCACGTATAACACGTGCCGGCTGCTCCGGAGTAACCAATTGTTCTGGTACAATAGCCACAATCATTCTCTCTGCTCAGACCTCTAGAATTGTTTGATTCTGTTCTGCACGGACTGACCGTTGCCTCTGCTGGTTCGATATTGGGGGAGTGGTCCCTGATCGGTTCACATCACGGTACCCACAGTTAACACCGAACCACTTCCGTTCGATGAACCTAGGTCGGACTGTTATTGTAGACAGGGTCTTCGATTTACAGTATCAATTTTTTTTTATGTAGTACGTCTGAGGTATTGCAGAAACAAATGTCCAAATATGTATTTTTCAGATTCAAGCTTTAAAGATTTTTTAAAATAATTTACAACCACTGTTATTTTAACAAACTTTAAAAACTACTGTGTTTAAAAATGAGAACTGTACTAGCGTTCCACAGTGGGCCACAAAAACAGCTGATATTTTTAGACTCAAAATTTAACATTAGATGGGAAATCTATTTGTGTATAAAATCAATGCTTAAACGTTAATACCTATCTGGATTTAAAAAGACGCAACGTCGTTCATCCTTCTTAACACTTATCCCAAACACTTACTAACACTTATCCCAATCACTTACTAACTCTTATCCCAAACAGTTACTGACACTTATCCCAAACACTTACTAACACTTATCCCAAACACTTACTAACACTTATCCCAATCACTTACTAACTCTTATCCCAAACACTTACTAACACTTATCCCAAACACTTACTAACACTTATCCCAATCACTTACTAACTCTTATCCCAAACAGTTACTGACACTTATCCCAAACACTTACTAACACTTATCCCAAACACTTACTAACACTTATCCCAAACACTTACTAACACTTATCCCAATCACTTACTAACTCTTATCCCAAACAGTTACTGACACTTATCCCAAACACTTACTAACACTTATCCCAAACACTTACTAACACTTATCCCAATCACTTACTAACTCTTATCCCAAACAGTTACTAACACTTATCCCAATCACTTACTAACTCTTATCCCAAACAGTTACTAACACTTATCCCAATCACTTACTAACTCTTATCCCAATCACTTACTAACTCTTATCCCAAACAGTTACTGACACTTATCCCAAACACTTACTAACACTTATCCCAAACACTTACTAACACTTATCCCAATCACTTACTAACTCTTATCCCAAACAGTTACTAACACTTATCCCAAACACTTACTAACTCTTATCCCAAACACTTACTAACTCTTATCCCAAACAGTTACTGACACTTATCCCAAACACTTACTAACACTTATCCCAAACACTTACTAACACTTATCCCAAACACTTACTAACACTTATCCCAAACACTTACTAACTCTTATCCCAAACAGTTACTAACACTTATCCCAATCACTTACTAACTCTTATCCCAATCACTTACTAACTCTTATCCCAAACAGTTACTGACACTTATCCCAAACACTTACTAACACTTATCCCAAACACTTACTAACACTTATCCCAATCACTTACTAACTCTTATCCCAAACAGTTACTAACACTTATCCCAAACACTTACTAACTCTTATCCCAAACACTTACTAACTCTTATCCCAAACAGTTACTAACACTTATCCCAATCACTTACTAACTCTTATCCCAATCACTTACTAACACTTATCCCAAACACTTACTAACTCTTATCCCAATCACTTACTAACTCTTATCCCAAACAGTTACTGACACTTATCCCAAACACTTACTAACACTTATCCCAAACACTTACTAACTCTTATCCCAAACAGTTACTGACACTTATCCCAAACACTTACTAACACTTATCCCAAACACTATACAAAATAATTTATTAATTCCGTTAGCTTGATCTTGTGTTAAATTTGATATGTTTCTTATAAATTATAGGTATCTTATAATAGTGTTAACAATAATACATTCAAAGGTTATAGTTTTGAATATAAAGCCTTACTAAAAATAATCTCAAACCATACACTTGCGTTATTTTTCAATAAAACGTCTTGAATATAAAACAGTTTTTAAAACCTGAGGTATAGTAAATTAAAACGGGTTAATCGAGGATAGGAAATTTTCACATTTCTTCTATTTTGATAGGTTCACATACTATACAGTTTACAGTATATATATTTAAACCTAAATAAGCCTTTTTAAGTATTATAGCAGTACACAATAAAATCAAAAGTCGTCAAAGGGGGGCTCTTCTGTCTACGGCCATTTCATGGTGAACTAGGCTTATTTTCTTGCATGTTTGGAAACGTAGCCAATTTTAGTTTGGCCTGATTATAAAATGTGTGAAAAAATGTCTTTTAATATGTGGTTTTGTTTTCGACTTAAATCTTGTAGTATATGTTATAAAGCAACACACAGCTATTTGAGAGTTTTTCTAGACTGTAATGGATTTTAATCCAAAAATGTTTAAAGCCTAAGCATATTAAAATGCCATAAATGTATTTTGAAACTGGACTAAATTTTAATTACTATTGTTGGCATCTTTAAACGTTGATTTTACAAAAACAACATCCCGTTGATTTTGTAACAATATCCCGGATCCTTTTTTGTTCTGTAAAGTAAGATTCCCAGATATAAATCACTGAAAATATTTTTGAAACTCGTTATTTTGATTATTGTATAGCACTGTATTTGAAGGAATGATCCTTGATAAGTTCATAATCAATTTAATGTTTTAATGTATTTTTATTTTTTAGATGCAAACCGACCAAATATTTTTTGTCGAGAAAATTCAATTGCTAGGTATAGAATTTAGTTTATCTTCTATTATCCCACGTTTAAACGAGGCTTTGATGAACATAGAAGAATCAAGGTTCCAAAACAATATTAACTGTATGAAAGACAACAGCATTTACAAAGCCTGTTGTAATAAACGTACAAACCCTTCATTCACGGAAAAGATAAATAATTGGGACGAGTTCAATCTACGGTTACAAAACTGCCACTGGTCCAAAACAGGTATTTTAACTATAAAATAACAGCACCGGACACAGCGTTCCAGGAACACAAAGTACTGACCAAATACAGGCCCTACGCCTGGTAAAACAATTAACAGTGTTCCAGGTACACAAAGTACTGACCAAATACAGGCCCTACGCCTGGTAAAACAATAAACAGTGTTCCAGGTACACAAAGTACTGACCACATACAGGCCCTACGTCTGGTAAAACAATTAACAGTGTTCCAGGTACACACAAAACTGACCAAATACAGGTGCTACTATTGTATAGGCCATGAACAGCGTTCCAGATACATAAAGTATTGACCAAATACAGGCCCTACGCTTGGTAAAACAATTAACAGCGTTCCAGGTACACAAAGTACTAATCACATAAAGGCCCTACGTCTGGTAAAACAATTAACAGTGTTCCATGTACACACAAAACTGACCAAATACAGGTGCTACTATTGTAGAGGCCATGAACAGCGTTCCAGATACATAAAGTACTGACCAAATACAGGCCCTACACCTGGTAAAACAATTAACAGTGTTCCAGGTACACACAAAACCAACCCAATACAGGAGCTACTAGTGTAGAGTACATGAACAGCGTTTCTGGTACACGCAATACTGACCTAATGCAGGTTCTACAGATGTAGAGGCAGGTGCACACAATTCTAGCCCAATACAGGTGCTACACATGTAAAGGCCTTGATAAGCGTTCCAGGAATGCACAATAGTGACCTAATAGGTGCTATACGTGTAGAGGTATTGATTAGAGTTCCAGTAACACACAATACTGACTTAATACAGGTGCTATACGTATAGAGGCCTTGATTAGACTTCCAGTAACACACAATACTGACTTAATACAGGTGCTATACGTGTAGAGGTCTTGACTAGAGTTCCAGTAACACACAATACTGACTTAATACAGGTGCTATACGTGTAGAAGCCTTGATTAGAGTTCCAGTAACACACAGTACTGACTTAATACAGGTGCTATACGTGTAGAAGCCTTGATTAGACTTCCAGTAACACACAATACTGACTTAATACAGGTGCTATACGTGTAGAAGCCTTGATTAGAGTTCCAGTAACACACAGTACTGACTTAATACAGGTGCTATACGTGTAGAGGCCTTGATTAGACTTCCAGTAACACAAAATACTGACTTAATACAGGTGCTATACGTGTAGAGACCTTGATCAGAGTTCCAGTAACACACAATAGTGACCTAATACAGGTGCTATATGTGTAGAGGTCTTGATTAGAGTTCCAGTAACAAACAATATTGACTTAATACAGGTGCTATACGTGTGGAGGCCTTAATTAGAGTTCCAGTAACACACAATACTGACTTAATACAGGTGCTATACTTATAGAGGCCTTGATTAGACTTCCAGTAACACACAATACTGACTTAATACAGATGCTATACGTGTAGAGGTCTTGACTAGAGTTCCAGTAACACACAATACTGACTTAATACAGGTGCTATACGTGTAGAGGCCTTGATTAGACTTCCAGTAACACAAAATACTGACTTAATACAGGTGTTATACGTGTAGAGACCTTGATTAGAGTTCCAGTAACACACAAGAGTGACCTAATACAGGTGCTATATATGTGTAGAGGTCTTGATTAGAGTTCCAGTAACAAACAATATTGACTTAATACAGGTGCTATACGTGTAGAGGCCTTAATTGTTCTAGTAACACACAATACTGACTTAATACAGGTGCTATACGTATAGAGGCCTTGATTAGACTTCCAGTAACACACAATACTGACTTAATACAGGTGCTATACGTGTAGAGGTCTTGACTAGAGTTCCAGTAACACACAATACTGACTTAATACAGGTGCTATACGTGTAGAAGCCTTGATTAGAGTTCCAGTAACACACAGTACTGACTTAATACAGGTGCTATACGTGTAGAGGCCTTGATTAGACTTCCAGTAACACAAAATACTGACTTAATACAGGTGCTATACGTGTAGAGACCTTGATTAGAGTTCCAGTAACACACAATAGTGACCTAATACAGGTGCTATATGTGTAGAGGTCTTGATTAGAGTTCCAGTAACAAACAATATTGACTTAATACAGGTGCTATACGTGTAGAGGCCTTAATTAGAGTTCCAGTAACACACAATACTGACTTAATACAGGTGCTATACGTGTAGAGGTCTTGATTAGATTTCCAGTAACACACAATACTGACTTAATACAGGTGCTATACGTGTAGAGGCCTTGATTGGAGTTCCAGTAACACACAATACTGACTTAATACAGGTGCTATATGTGTAGAGGTCTTGATTAGAGTTGCAGTAACACACAATAGTGACCTAATACAGGTGCTATAGGTGTAGAGGTCTTGATTAGAGTTCCAGGAACACACAATACTGATCTAATACAGGTGCTATACGTGTAGAGGCCTTGATCAGAGTTCCAGGTAAACACAATACTCTCCCAATACATGTGCTACATATGTAGAGGCCATGATCAGCGTTCCAGGTACACATATTACTGAGGTCATACGACATTACACAAATAGACTTCAGACATATATTTGGTTAAGCTAGACAGGAGGACTACCTGTGTCATGATTCGTTTTAAAATAGAATGTCACAAAAATTAGATGTTAACGAAAATTATTATATTTGCTCAGATACTCTTTATTGCATTCGTTCAGTTTACCAATGAACTATTATACAATTTTGATTATTTGTTAACAGTTGATACGCCTATAATAAGCGTGTCAGCCTATAGATAAGGATCTACGTATATAGGTGAAGTTATAACTGAAAATCAGTTTAGACTAGGCATATACCTGTTGCCATTCAACTATTATCAAACGTTTCTTTTCAATTGCAGATGAAATAATCTTTTGCGACCCCCCCCCCCTCTATCTATCTTCCCGGGGGAACAGCTCTTGTTACACTACTAACCACAGTAGTCTACAAATCGATAAATATAATCCATTATAACTACTGTTTCAACCAATACATTAGTGATCAAATTGCTATAGATTTCTTGGTAGGTTTTCTCACTTTATCACCACGTGACGCACGTGGTGCTAGGTTTGGTTTGTTTATGAACAGAAAAAGAGGCTATATAGATGTAGCTTTCTAATTATTCCATTTAAAGTAGCAAAGTAATAGTAGATAAACTTGAGCATGAATGGACAAAGATGCCATATACCTATAGATTTCTTACCATACCATTACGAGTACCTGTGGAGTGCCAGACAAATCATGAACAGACAATGAGGCCATATACCCATAGATTTCTTACCATACCATTACGAGTACCTGTGGAGTGCCAGACAAATCATGAACAGACAATGAGGCCATATACCTATAGATTTCTTACCGTACCATCACGAGTACCTGTGAGGTGCCAGACGAATCCATGATCAGACAATGAGACCATATACCAATAGATTTCATACTCTACCATCACGAGTACAATATAAGTTTGTCTATGAAAAGATAAATATCACATATATCTATAGATTTCTTACCATACCATTACGAGTACCAGATAAATTTGTCCATGAACAGATAAAGATCCCTTACTCTTTTTCCATGAAAAGATAGAGATGCCATATAGCCGTAGATTTAACGATAGGTTTCTTATCATACCATTACGAGTAGGCCTATAAGATATTTCTATATATATATTTTTTTCTTGAATAGATAGACAATTATACCCTATGATGTCAATGAAGGTGTCAGCGTATCAAGGACTTTTTATCTAGGACTGTGACAGTGGCCTGTTCACGTGTTGCAGAGTAGTCTCTCTAATCCACCTGGAGCCTTTGTGCCTGACCATCAACAGACAGACAGACAGACATCTCCCATGACATCTACTCTCCATTGTCCACTCCTGTAATCGATTTGATGTTTGGTGAGCGTGACGCGCCAGATTCACTTCACTTCTTCTGCCGGCTCAAGGGCTTTTTACACCGATTCCACCAATGCCTGGGAATGCCTTGCCGTTTATAATTGATCGTTCAACTGCCGATATCCTCGCTGCGTCCATTGTATCGTTCTACGCCGAGCCGCAGCGTAAATATTCACGTGAATCGATGGACGGCTGTCGTTTAAAAACGGGTGGAACATCGATGTCTGAAGACGCTTTGGGAGGCGTTGTAGGCAGCAGTTCCACTCTGCAGCCTTTATTGATAACCTCGTTTTGATGAAATACTTTTTAATGTAAATCATGCACGTATAAGAGATTTATTTATTTAGTATGTTTTTCTTTCAACACCAACTGTATTTTTTACTTGAGCTATAACCTTTATGTGGAACTACGGTCTAAACCCCTTTTTTATTTATTTTTTCCCTTCTGCATTAAATCAATGATGATAGTTAAACGAATTCTTTTTTTAAGCACCGTTAAGAAACGTTTTGAGGATATTTGAGAAACCCTTTTGGAAAGTTAAAACTATCTATTTACTATCGTAAATCGAACCATATAACTCGATTGAACATTCCTTAAACTTAATGATTGACACAAATTGACTTCATTAATGATTCACGAATCGTACCTTTATTTTTCCTTTTTCACCGAGCGCGAGCTTGTAGCTTACAAAACGTTCTTTCTGTCTGGAATGTGACTTGATTCGAGCTATTAATTTTCTCGAAGGACCTCCCGGGAATCGAACCCATGGAACTCTGCATTGTAAGCAGAAGTTCTAACCATTAAACTAGTAAGAGGCCTACTATTTCATAATAATTTAAAATATCTGTAATGATTTAATACGCGAACTTTTCATGAGCAATTATTGAAATACATTTAACTATCAAACTTATTTATAATTTCGATATTATTTTCTTCTTGCATAAATAATACAGAAATTAAATTATTAATGTAACAAGCTAAATTGTCCATATCATCTTATACAGGGTGTTTATAAAGTCCTGTGATGAGTTCCTATTTCCTGAACGATTGCTGATAAAGCCAAACAGCTGGTACATCATACACATAAAACTTTCCATTTTAAAGTACCTACGTCAGTTTTCTCCCATATCAGGGGAAATGTCCTGAAGGATCCATGAGAAAATCTTATAGAGAGTATAGGTCGAGTAGAACATTTATATAAAGTTCTTTAATTGGAAAATACTGCGCCGCAAATCCCACCTCAAAAGGTTCTTAAATATTAGGCTGGTTTACAGATTAAACAAAATTACAATGTATGTCCTGTTTTTGACAGCTTTTTATATCATTTTCTTGTTTCAAGTTGGAAGAGTTAAACTTTTAAATGGATTCTGGACCTAGAAAATAGTTTTTTAGGGTAGCTAATGACCCTTCACATGCAATGGTGGATGGCCCACGAGGCGTTCAACAAAAGTATAAATCATAAGCATAGGTCTAGATATAAATCATTTAAAATGATTTGTCTATTAGAAATTAATATCACGAATGGAACTAAAAAAGGTTGATCCAGTTCAAAATGTAAGATGCTCAAAGAGTTTAATGTTTATTACAAACCGTTTTAGAATAAACGTTCGAATGGTTAACCCTTGTTCATAACTAACTAATAATGTACTTTTGTATCACATTCATAATGCATTTATTAAGTTTGTAGTAGTATTTTTCTTTTTCTTCGATCGATTAATGCCACTAACTAAATGCCACTAACTTAGTATTGTGGCCACTAACTAAATGCCTCTGACAACCAAGTAATATCTGCCATTTTGTACTGTACTAACTTTTTTACTGCCGTTTGTGGTCTTCATCTCTGCTGGACAAACCATTTGATGTACATCTTGACATATGCTTACGATTTTTACATTTTTTTAAGAAAGATAATTCAGGAACCGAAAGTGACTCTTGTAAAATTTTTAAAATATATATTTTCTGTAATAATTTTGTTGTTTCAAAACTACTTTGGCTTTTTAAACTCCTCTAATAATCAATATTTAAGTTAAGTTGATTGTTGTTAAAAATTTAGTTTTTTTTACAATAATTGTTCTTATACTCTTAAGACAACGTTTTCATTTTTATGTTTAGTCCTGCACAACATTCACGGATTTTATTGGTATTACAAGAGTAGTGCTGAATCAGAATCCATAGAGATTTGATTGAAATTGTTTTGGGTGATAAAATTATTTTTTATTTTAGATATTTCTATAAATAACATTGCTAATAATATCGGCAATACCAATTACTGAAGTCCGTGATACATACCTCAGGGTAGGTTATATCATTCCTAATAAATCCCACAAGGGAGGAAATATCAGCCCTGATATAAACCACAATTTATGACTTTTGGCCCTGATATATACCACAGAGTTGGTAATATCAGCCCTGATGTATACCAGAAATTAGTTAATATAGGCCTTGATATTTACCGAAGGGTAGGTATATCAGCTTTGAAGTAGAGCCGGTTGGTTAACGATCTTTTTTAACAGCTCTCCAGAGACGATCTTGCCATATTTGGACAAGCCGATGGCCATCATCTTGATGGCTCGGTTATTTTAAGTACCTTCTATGATTTAGTTTACAGATAAATTACTATACAATCAATGGTTGACCTACATACGACAATCTCAGCAAACACCTTCACTCAGAATCAGACTAGCTAGGTTGAAAGCAGAAAGACAAGCACAGACCACAATCCTGTTGGACAAACGCGCTCAGCTCACTAGCCTTGGGCTTGAAGATGATATGAGAATGAAAAAAAAACCATAGGTGAAGTTGGAGAAGAGGAGGTAGATGATCCTCGGGATGGTGGATGGATATTGGTGATGATATTCATCTATGTTACTTTCCAGTTTCTAAAGAGATCTTTCTATATTAATGTGCTGGGTAAAAAATGAAATTTAAAACGGTGATTCTGTCCTCGATTCAAACATTTGAAATGACAGTTAACTTCAATTAAATAACATAACTAGTTGATAGAATAAAGAGCATTGTACATTTCTTTATATTTTTACGTACTAACAAATTTTTTTAGATGCATGAAGCGTGAATTTGACTCAAATATCGCACGTTTGCTTAGTTGACTTGTGTGTAATTTGTTCTCAAATATAACACACGCAAACATTATTTACAGAACGAGAGACTGTAAGTCAAAGTATCGCCTTGATAGTTGTTTTATTTGAAACTGGTATAAATAGCCACTTTAATCAAAAGTCAAATACGTTATTGCAACCTATAAATTGATATTTAATTGTCCAGAATGTCATTATAAAATAAAATGTTTAATTCAACAAAATTACTCATGCCAATGATTCCGTACATGTGGTCCCCGGTGAGGTCTCATGTGGTCCCACAGAGAGTTTAGATAAATGATGTTCCAAAACACTTCATTGTGAAATAGGAAGATAGTGTAATGTTTACCGCAGAAAAGTATAAAATCTTCTTTCACTGATAAAGGCGTTAGTAGAAACAGTAAAGCCAGTAAAGCCCTATCAAAATATTAGCAGGTAGTTGTCTTCAATGTTAATTTTAATTATAGTAGTCAAATATATACTTCTTTGAAACCTAACATTAAAGTAAACACCAGTGAAGGAAGTCAATGAGAAACTATGTGTTATAATATAGACCTTTTATCATGTTTGGGTAACTATGAGTTATATTAGGCCTTTTATCATGTTTATATAATTTCACCCTATTATAGGTAATTTTTTATGATACACTTCTACTTACAGTATATTGTTTTTTACTGTTTTCTGTTTTAAAAGTATTAAAATTTTAATACAACTGTAGAATATGAGTTAAAACATTCTAAATTAAAGTTAGAATTAAAACATTTCTAGAGTACATTACACACGTGACCCAATATCCCTGCGCCTTTCCTCCGCACTAAATAGTGCGTCTTGTTGAAGAGCACTTAACTCGCAGATTTCCCGTAGAACGGCGCGAGACTCGACTCCAAACACACTTTACGAGCGCACTCAACCAGTCTTGGACATAGGCGCGCCTGGGGCAAACATTGCCCACTGATTAGCCCTACCTATGACTTCATTATGCGCCAACACAGCTCCAATAAACATTACCGCGTTACTGCACCAGGCGCCTTGAGAAAGAGATGTGGTAAATGTTCGAAACGTCGCGTCAGCTTCTTGGCTCCTGGCCAAGGGGTAATTCTATGTTACACTGTACTTCATCAGCCTGTCCATTGGGCTTCCGACTGGTGAATTATTTTGGGTAATAAAATGCTGTGGGGGTGCGAACTCGGTGCAAATAACTGACGTGTGATGGTACGTATTTGTAATTTTAACTGTATATAACAAAATTGAACAGGATTGAATAAATCTGTTTCCTTTCATAGAATACGATGTTTCAACATACTTAAATGTCCCATAAAAAATCACAAGATACAATAATATTTAACAGCTTCTCACTAAATTCAAATTATTAAAAATATAGTTAAGACAAACGTGTATATTAAATAAAACAATGGAAAATCTCAAAATAAATATACTAGTAAATAAACAAACTGAGGGCTTAACCAAAACCAACGTGTATGAAAACCCTTGTCAATAACACCTTCATTACATGTGGAACCTAACAGACCAACTGGTCTTGTATGGATGGTCACAAAGCTACACGTAAGTCAATTTAAGGCAATGTCGGTTTGTTGATGACAAAACAGGTGGGTGATTACGTTGTTAATAATTTATGTGTAGGAAAACAAGTAACAAAATGCATACATTACGTCACTTCCGTTTATGATATGCCTTAAATACTTGAATAGTTTAATTGATAATTTCGGTATTGAAATATATTTTATTTAATCCCATGGTAAAAATAAAATAGTTTTTAATTAGCATAATACGTGTTGGTACATATACAGTACAAGTAAACGTCACACAACACTAATTTATTACAATATAAGCACAAAATGCACAAATATATTATAATACAAGTACAAAATGCACAAATATTCTGGTGATCGATTTCAAATCCCTCTGGTTTGATTCTTTTGTGAATCCCTCTGGTCTGAGGAAGGTGAGTGTGGTTCACCGAAATCGATCACCAGAATATTTGTGCATTTTGTACTTGTATTATAATATATGTGTGCGTTTTGTGCTTATATTGTGATAAATTTGTGTTGTGTGACGTTTACTTGTACTGTAAAAATAAAAGCATTTCAATTTACTATAGAAAACCACGGTGTTTAAGTTTATCGGTGATATTGTCAATCTACAGTATTTTATAAATTATTTATACTGTATTGTACATAAATTATTTCCTGTTGTTATTTTTAAAAGTTATTTTATTTTTTGTTATATAGTTGTTACTTATTAAAGTAGTTACAATATTTATTATTTTTTATAAGCCGTACTTAAAATTGTATGGTATTTATTTATTACATTTGCAGCAACTCTAGTCCCGGACGCACCCTGCTTGGTGGATTGGGAGAGTTTTTATATGATATTATAAATTTGTAGTTTTTCTTTTTTAATAAATAGTTTTAACTTGAACTTAGTATGCACTGAAAGGTAAATATAATAAAAATACTTTCCAACCAAACTTCAGCATACATAGAGATAAAACGTTTTATGAAAAAACAAAACAAACAAAAATACCGATGTTATAGGCGTTGAAGTTGCAATATTACAGAGTTTATGAAATTGTAATAATTGTTTTACTTTATCAATAATAATTATTTTTTAGTTATAAATGTTTAAATTACACCAACTTCCCATGAACATTCAACCTCCTACGATGGTTTCTACTGTTGGCCCACACATAGCAAAAAATATTAACAAGGGCAAAGGCCTAGCTTGATCAAAAACAATTTGTAGCAAAGTTTTTTGTGAGTATAAAGCTCATTTAAGTGAAAAGTAGCAATTTAACGTTAATCTAGTTTCAATTATATAATATGTGAACTATTAAATTTAATAGGAATTGAACGTAAAATAAATCAAATAAATGTTTCTTTGTGTGCATATACGGAGTTGGACAAAAGTCTGGAATATATTAATTAATTTTAAAACTATCAATCATGTCCCTATACCGAACATTTAGACATATTTTAATCGTTTTCCGCATACACAGAGGATGGCCCACGAGGGAAGTTTTAAAAATTTTAAATGTAAGCCTACTTTGAGTTGTACCTCATTTTAAAGGTCTTTGTTTGTACAATACAACAGTACAAATCAAAGGCCAAAAGGATGATTCAATTATAAAATACAGGCTTTCAAAGAACTTAATTTCATATAACTAATACTTCTTAAAAGAACAAAGAAAATGTAGTTATTTTTTATTGCTGCTTACAGCTTTAATTTAACTGACAAAATATGATAAATTAATTCATTTTTACAAAGAAAAATGTAATAAATAATTATAATAATTTTCTTAAACTATTTTCAGATTATACTTACTTTACAGAGTGTGTTTTTTTATATTCTTTTTAATAACATAGTTATATTTATTAATACAGTTTTCCATTACGATTGATAACAATCATCAAAATAATTAACAAGAAAGGCCTCAAAGAGGGATTAATAAATAGCCCCATAATAATAAGTATTAATTGCTATTAAATTCTTTGAGAAGCTGTATTTTCTGATTGGGTCATTCTTTTGATCTCAGATTTGCAATTTTGTATTGTAAAAACAAAGACCTTCAAAATGGGATATAACTCAAGGTAGGCTTACATTTAAAATTTCAAAACTTCCTTCGGTGCCATCCCCTGGGAATGCGAAAAACGATTAAAATATGTCTAAACGTTTGGTATAAGAAAATGTTTCAATAAATGTTTTTCAATAGTTTCAAATTAATAAATATATTCCAGAGTAAGGGAGAGAACCAGTACATTAATGGTAAAAATTAATTGTCAAGGACTCGAACCTGCGCTACTTCTATCTCAGGTACAAAGTCTTGACGCCTTAGACCGCTAGACCACCAGCTCCCCTAAATATTTGAGCTAGTAAAGAAATAAAAGTGTTACTCTAAAATAGCTCAAAATTTTAAGCATTTTATTACTTCCTTTAAATTGATTATTTATGTGAATCAGTTTTACATATAAAATTAAACAGTTTCAGGTTACTAATACATACAATACGCATAACAATTGTTAAACTAAATATTTAAAAATAAAAAAGCAACTTAAAAACAAGTTTTCGAATAATCAGTTAGTCTGAGAAGAAAGAGGTCACACAACGTTTTCAAACTGACGTTGAAAATTCTTCATTATCAACAAAACATAAAAACAAAAAAGATAAATAATTATTTTGTCATTCCTTGCTGCCTCATTGCACTTTATTCACGATTAAAACCACAAACATTTACATAAATTTGTACTAAATTTTAAATTATTCAAAACCTTAATTAACCTCCCCATAAGTGGGAAAGATTTCGTTCCTGCTCGCTATCTTTAAATTTCAGTGCCATATCGGATAAGACGGTTTTTATGGCAAACTTGAAGGCAATGTCAATACTCCGGTGCTCAGCCAGAGCCTCGCCTCCTCCAGTTCCCTCCAGCTCTGGATAATCGGCCTTCCAGTTTCTAAATGGCTTCATTAGGCCAGCTACACCAAAATGCCCTCTCGTAACTACCCACAGGAATGTTTCGGCTACACTTGTTTTGGGTTCATTTAGTATTAAATCCCCAACCCATAAACTAATGAGATTAATGCCCGCTTTCAAGTTACCCCTTGTAATAATGTGTTTTGTTGCTGCATAATCAAATATTTTCGTAAATTACATCATCGTACTTATTAGGGGCTTCTCAGAATTTTACAAAAGCGATCCTAATATTGTAGTACGATATGTAGAAAATCCGGAAGACAGTAGCAGTAAGTGACCTACCCATTCGAAAACCATATATAATACTGTCCCATTTAACAACCCTACAAGCACACTAACAATTGACCTATCCATTCGAATATCATATATAATATTGTCCCATTTAACAACCTTACAAACACACTAACAATTGACCTACCCATTCGAAAATCATATATAATATTGACCCATTTAACAGCCCTGCAAGCACACTAACAATTGACATACCCATTCGAAAATCACATATAATATTGTCCCATTTAACAACCCTACAAGCACACTAACAATTGACCTACCTATTCCAAAATCATATATAATATTGTTCCATTTAACAACCCTACAAGCATACTAACAATTGACCTACCTATTCGAAAATCATATATAATATTGTCCCATTTAACAACCCTACAAGCATACTAACAATTGACCTACCTATTCGAAAATCATATATAATATTGTTCCATTAACAGCCCTGCAAGCACACTAACAATTGACCTACCTATTCGAAAACCATATATAATATTGTTCCATTTAACAACCCTGCAAGAACACAAACAATTGACCTACCTATTCGAAAATCATATATAATATTGTTCCATTTAACAACCCTGCAAGCACACAAACAATTGACCTACCCATTCGAAAATCATATATAATATTGTTCCATTTAACAGCCCTGCAAGCACACAAACAATTGACCTACCCCTTCAAAAATCATATATAATATTGTTCCATTTAACAGCCCTGCAATCACACTAACAATTGACCTATCCATTCGAAAACCATATATAATATTGTCGCATTTAACAACCCTACAAGCATACTAACAATTGACCTATCCATTCGAAAACCATATATAATATTGTCGCATTTAACAACCCTACAAGCATACTAACAATTGACCTATCCATTCAAAAACCATATATAATATTGTCGCATTTAACAACCCTACAAGCATACTAACAATTGACCTATCCATTCGAAAACCATACATAATATTGTCGCATTTAACAACCCTACAAGCATACTAACAATTGACCTATCCATTCGAAAACCATATATAATATTGTCGCATTTAACAACCCTACAAGCATACTAACAATTGACCTATCCATTCCAAAACCATATATAATATTGTTCCATTTAACAACCCTGCTAGCACATTAACAAGTGACCAATTTATTCAAAAAGCATACATAGTATTGTTCCATTTAACAACACTGCACGCACACTAACAAGTGACCAATTTATTCCAAAACCATATATAATATTGTTCCATTTAACAACCCTGCTAGCACACTAACAAGTGACCAATTTATTCAAAAACCATATACAATATTGTTCCATTTAACAACCCTGCAAGCACACTAACAAGTGACCAATTTATTCAAAAACCATATATAATATTGTTCCATTTAACAACCCTGCTAGCACATTACCAAGTGACCAATTTATTCAAAAACTATATATAATATTGTTCCATTTAACAACCCTGCTAGCACACTAACAAGTGTCCAATTCATTCGAAAATCATATATAATATTGTTCCATTTAACAACCCTACAAGCACACTAACAAGTGACCAATTTATTCAAAAACCATATATAATATTGTTCCATTTAACAACCCTGCTAGCACATTAACAAGTGACCAATTTATTCAAAAACCATACATAGTTTTGTTCCATTTAACAGCCCTGCACGCACACTAACAAGTGTCCAATTCATTCGAAAACCATATATAATATTGTTCCATTTAACAACCCTGCAAGCACACTAACAAGTGACCAATTTATTCAAAAACCATATATAATATTGTTCTATTTAACAACCCTGCTAGCACATTAACAAGTGACCAATTTATTCAAAAACCATACATAGTATTGTTCCATTTAACAACCCTGCACGCACACTAACAAGTGTCCAATTCATTCGAAAACCATATATATTATTGTTCCATTTAACAACCCTGCAAGCACACTAACAAGTGACCAATTTATTCAAAAACCATACATAGTATTGTACCATTTAACAACACTGCAAGCACACTAACAAGTGTCCAATTCATTCGAAAATCATATATAATATTGTTCCATTTAACAACACTGCAAGCACACTAATAAGTGTCCAATTCATTCGAAAACCATATATAATATTGTTCCATTTAACAACCCTGCACGCACACTAACAAGTGACCAATTTATTAAAAAACCATACATAGTATTGTTCCATTTAACAACACTGCAAGCACACTAACAAGTGTCCAATTCATTCGAAAATCATATATAATATTGTTCCATTTAACAACACTGCAAGCACACTAACAAGTGTCCAATTCAATCGAAAATCATATATAATATTGTTCCATTTAACAACACTGCAAGCACACTAAAAAGTGTCCAATTCATTCGAAAACCATATATAATATTGTTCCATTTAACAACCCTGCACGCACACTAACAAGTGACCAATTTATTAAAAAACCATACATAGTATTGTTCCATTTAACAACCCTGCACGCACACGAACAAGTGACCAATTTATAAAAAAACCATACATAGTATTGTTCCATTTATCAACCCTGCAAGCACACTAACAAGTGTCCAATTCATTCGAAAACCATATATAATATGGTTCCATTTAACAACCCTGCAAGCACACTAACAAGTGACCAATTTATTCAAAAACCATATATAATATTGTTCCATTTAACAACCCTGCTAGCACATTAACAAGTGACCAATTTATTCAAAAACTATATATAATATTGTTCCATTTAACAACCCTGCTAGCACACTAACAAGTGTCCAATTCATTCGAAAATCATATACAATATTGTTCCATTTAACAACCCTACAAGCACACTAACAAGTGACCAATTTATTCAAAAACCATATATAATATTGTTCCATTTAACAACCCTGCTAGCACATTAACAAGTGACCAATTTATTCAAAAACCACACATAGTATTGTTCCATTTATCAACCCTGCACGCACACTAACAAGTGTCCAATTCATTCGAAAACCATATATAATATTGTTTCATTTAACAACCCTACAAGCACACTAACAAGTGACCAATTTATTCAAAAACCATATATAATATTGTTCCATTTAACAACCCTGCAAGCACACTAACAAGTGACCAATTTATTCAAAAACCATATATAATATTGTTCCATTTAACAACCCTGCTAGCACATTAACAAGTGACCAATTTATTCAAAAACCATACATAGTATTGTTCCATTTAACAACCCTGCACGCACACTAACAGGTGTCCAATTCATTCGAAAACCATATATAATATTGTTCCATTTAACAACCCTGCAAGCACACTAATAAGTGTCCAATTCATTCGAAAACCATATATAATATTGTCCCATTTAACAACCCTTGCACGCACACTAACAAGTGACCAATTTATTAAAAAACCATACATAGTATTGTTCCATTTAACAACACTGCAAGCACACTAACAAGTGTCCAATTCATTCGAAAATCATATATAATATTGTTCCATTTAACAACACTGCAAGCACACTAACAAGTGTCCAAGTCATTCAAAAACTATATATAATATTGTTCCATTTAACAACCCTGCACGCACACTAACAAGTGACCAATTTATTAAAAAACCATACATAGTATTGTTCTATTTAACAACACTGCACGCACACTAACAAGTGACCAATTTATTAAAAAACCATACATAGTATTGTTCTATTTAACAACCCTGCACGCACACTAACAAGTGACCAATTTACTAAAAAACCATACATAGTATTGTTCCATTTAACAACCCTGCACGCACACTAACAAGTGACCAATTTATTCAAAAACCATACATAGTATTGTTCCATTTAACAACCCTGCACGCACACTAACAAGGACCAATTTATTAAAAAACCATACATAGTATTGTTCCATTTAACAACCCTGCACGTACACTAACAAGTGACCAATTTATTTAAAAACCATATATAGTATTATTCCATTTAACAACCCTGCACGCACACTAACAAGTGACCAATTTATTCAAAAACCATACATAGTTATGTTCCATTTAACAACCCTGCAAGCACACTAACAAGTGACCAATTTATTCAAAAACCATACATAGTATTGTTCCATTTAACAACCCTGCAAGCACACTAACAAGTGACCAATTTATTCAAAAACCATATATAATATTGTTCCATTTAACAACCCTGCAAGCACACTAACAAGTGACCAATTTATTAAAAAACCATACATAGTATTGTTCCATTTAACAACCCTGCAAGCACACTAACAAGTGACCAATTTATTCAAAAACCAAACATAGTATTGTTCTATTTAACAGCCCTGCAAGCACACTAACAAGTGACCAATTTATTAAAAAACCATACATAGTATTGTTCCATTTAACAACCCTGCAAGCACACTAACAAGTGACCAATTTATTCAAAAACCATACATAGTATTGTTCCATTTAACAACCCTGCAAGCACACTAACAAGTGACCAATTTATTCAAAAACCATACATAGTATTGTTCCATTTAACAACCCTGCTATCACACTAACAAGTGACCAATTTATTCAAAAACCATACATAGTATTGTTCCATTTAACAACCCTGCAAGCACACTAACAAGTGACAAATTTATTAAAAAACCATACATAGTATTGTTCCATTTAACAACCATGCAAACACACTTAATGAGTGACTTATCTACTAAATACTGATCGTTTAAGTTCAAACTTGGTCTTCGACTTTCCAACTTTCTCAAAATGCCAATAAAAACAATGTTTATGAATATCCATTTAAGTATTACCTTAAAAGCTTTGTGAAAAAAGAATCTAGTCTATTTTAAATACATAGATTTCTTATATCCTCAATGAACACCTGCCAGAAAAAAAATACGCCCAGCTGACTCACTTTCCAACAACCAACAATCATCCGTTCTTTTTAGACAGCCACTAAACAATGAATGAGGCAGAAAAAACGTATGTATCTTGGATCGACTGAGTGTTCAATAATCAGTCAAGATCCGAATTTAAATGAGCCTAGGAACCACGCCTTCGCGCACGCGCACCTTGCAGTTGTGGCGGGTCGATTACAGCCTGCGAGAGGGCCAGATGAAGATCGTGGCTCGTAAATCGAAATGTCGGCAGACAGAATGAACTAGACAGATATTACAGGGGAAGGACTTAAAGGGCGGTAGATTGGTTTAATGGTGGGTGAGAGGGATCTGGGAACCGGGCTCAACGTTTGACGGCTTCTCTAATGATGACATGAAGACGACTGTATGAAGCTTAAAATTGTGTTTTCACGACAAAAACTAAATACCATATACAAGTGAATGAGATATATTATAGAGAATTTGGTGTGTACAACAACACAACCAGAATATATTTTACATAAGGACCACCACTTAAAGAATAGTAAATACAGTCTATGAAAACTAGATAATTGCCAGTAAATGTGCCGTATTAAAAACAGTGTATATAATACATCAACCTGTATATTAAGCTTACATATGTTAGGATTAGTTGTCAGGGCCCAACGCTGAAAGTAAACGTATCCTTCACTACATAATCTAAATCAACCGAACGTAATCTAACGTAACCTAACACAACTACTCTAACCTATAATAATTTTACTTTAATTCGTTATACTTTTTGTAAAAGTAACATATATTTTATAGGCTATATTTCAATATTGATGGCTCTGGTGGTTCTCTAGTAAAAAAATACCTGAAAACCGTTGCAGCACCTTACGAATAGACGAAAAATGCGTACACCAGGAATCTTGCGAAATATGCGTACAGGATCAAATTTTGAAGATGACGAGGGTAACCTATGACGTCACAACAATTAGATAAGCAAAAAATGCGTACAACTTTTTGGGCAAATGGATCTTTTACAACAATTGAATTATATAAATGCGTTTACCTCTAAAATAAATATGAATGTCGCTTAGTTTCTTGGGATTGGAGAACCTAACCTAACCTAACCTAATTTCACTGTACGCATCTTTCATGCCACCGGGGAGAATACTTACCCTCGTCAAATACCACTATTTCCTTCTGTACGCATATTTCGCTGTACGCATTTTTCGCTGTACGCATCTTTCGTGCCACCCACCTTACAACTATATTCGTGAGAGAACTGGTCACGTTAGAGTGGTGGAAGGGGCTATAAAATCCATTTGTAGGTAGAATGGGTAAGAGGTATAGATGAGATATGTGCTCGTGTGCAGTAGGTAGAGGAGAGTTATGCCAAACTTACTTACGAGTGTTCTGTAGTTAGTAAACATGTGCGAGAAGAAATGTTGGGGGTTTCCTCCAAGTTAGGTTTAAACTAAAAGGATAAAAAGACCTGTTTCAATATTCAACAGAATAACTGTTGCAGTTTTGTGGTTAATAAAAATATTGGTAAAGTACAACAACTACCATAATGACATGGCAAAATAAAATTACAAAGCCAAATAGTAAAAGCTTAACAATGTGTCAACAAAACATAGGTATATACATACTGGAAATTCTTCTTTGCTGGTAGTTGAGGAATAAAATGTAAAAACTTAACTTTACAAGCAATACAACCAAATATGTCAACAATAACAAAGCAGACAAGTTACCCTCAGATATGAGCCTCTCTCGGATCTCCCAGGCGAAGATGGTTGGGTTCTCCCTCTTGTACTGCTCGATCTTGGACACCACGGCGGGGGTAGCCACCTTAGGCTTGCTGCCACCTATCAGTCCAGGAGGCCTCAGAGTACCTGGACAATTGAATAAAAAATAAATTATATTCACAAAACCTAAGGTTTTTTAATTTATGTTGTCGTTTTCTTTTTATTACGTATACATATTTAATTACGAGGTCTTTATTCACTTGTAATACAAGAATGTGATTTTGGTTAGCAGCCTCACGAAATATTTTATTTTTGTTGTAATAATACTACCAGTTTCGAATCAATATCGCAATCAGTTTCAGTAAAATGATTTTTTTAAATAAATTTTCCTCGACAGCTCCGCCAGTCTTGTATGAGATGAACTGTTCAGCCGGTTTGGCTGAAGTTCATGTGTGTGAAGAATGTAAGCACTAATAGCATTTATTGGTTAATATATGCTATTAGTGCTTACATTCTTACATATGAGACGCCGACACAACATTGTTGGTATTTTAAGGCGAATATGAATGGTTATATGAGTGTAGGATGAGTGTGGATGAGTGTAGTCTGGTTACTAACTGAGTTCAACTGTTCCTCAGAAAGGGCAATTTAGTAATAGCCCATCAGCCAGGGCAACTAAGGGACCTACAGCTTTACGTGGAATCCGAACCACGTAGTGCTGGTCTGATTTTCAGCTAATTGATAAGCCTGATACTCAGTTTTCTCCCCCACGCAACATCCGCGCAATGATTACCACCCAACATGGATACCCCAGACTTCGCTAGTAGTGTCCACGCCGATAGCAACCATCAAGCGGACGCCATGTCGGTATTGGGCGAGCGACAGTGGAGCGTCTGGCAAAAACTAATAAAATTGTCAGCCAAGTGCGACAGTGGAGCGCCTGGCCTTGAGGCGCTCCACTGTCGTACCCTCGCGGGTCCAGTGTGACAAGGGTTCAAAAACTAAGAGGTCTTGATATCTATGGTGAGATTGTGTTTAACTTGAGAGCAATCTAACAGTAGGCGATACATATGTTTATTAAAATAAGCATACATGTTACAGTATTTACATATGATCCGGGTTCAATTCCCGGGTTTGTTAGCAAATTTTACATTTCAAATTAGAAATAAAAAAGCCTTTATGTATTAAAATTGTAAATATAAGCTATGTTAAAATAAGTTGTTATAGTCCGATTCATTGACACGCTTCTAAGTCATAGAAAATGTGTAACTATTGGTTGGCGTTTGACATACTCCTAAGTAACTATTTTTCATAGTCCTTTCTATTAAATCAAGGCTAAGCAGGTTGAATCGTCAATAATGTAATCATTTGAAAAATAGCCATTAAATAAATGAAATAGATAGAAATTAGATAGCGTAAATTATCAAAAGACGTTTATTAGCGAGTGATGATAATTCAATATGAATAGCGTCAAAATCAAATTAAATTTTAAAATATCTTATATTTTCTTCCAGTCTCAGAACATTTTTACACCTGCACAATAAATTCTTGATTTAATTAGATAAAATTGATGAACTAGTTATTTATCTTCTTTCAAATGTAAAGCTCAATTTTAATTTTTAAATAAGTTACACCATATGTTATAACAGTTATATCATTATATTTTGGAAACTAATTTATTTCATTTGATTTTATTATTTTAGAATGTTATACAAATTATTGCGTGTTAAAACTAAGAAATACTTATTCTTTATTTACAAGCCTATTTGTAGTTATTGACTTTTTTTGTAACTCTTCAATTTCTTTGAAACAACTTGCCGAGTAATAAAATCATACAATTTAAAAAAAAAAAACCACTGCTTGGCTTTTACGAATTTTTATAAAATATGGTTAATATTTCATAATTAATACTCATGGGTTAAAGGGGCAAGTCATGAGCAAAGGAAGAGTGTCTACATGTTCCTTTTACATAAAACTAAATAGTATCAAGTTTATAATTTTTTTCAAATATATGACTATAAATACATCATTTTCTTAGTCTTCGGGAGTTGATGTAGTAAACGTGACGCGGTCCACATCCGAAGACCAAGATAGTGTGAATAAACAAGCGTGGGTGTATTTTATCTGTACAATAACAAACTTGTTTTGAAACAAGTCTGCAATAGTTTAACCTCTTATTAATTAAAATAAAATGAAACATTATTAAGTATACTTATCACAGTACATTAATAGTTTTGATTTGTCTTTTAAGATAACCGCTTAAGAACCAATGTTACACTTGCTCCTACAAAATATGCAGTGCACCTAACAAAGTCAGTAGCTGTTGTGATATTAGATTGGTAGGCATTCAGGAGGCCCCGCGAGCTGAGCTCGATAGCAGGTAGAGTGCCGAGGACAGGTAGTTTTAGGTGCGACACAGGAGTGCCTCCGAAAAGGGATGGGGAGGCGCTCCTGAGTCGCACCCCTAGCGAAAATTATTTATGACAACCCCTCAGCCAGGTTAGAGGCGCTCCTGTGTCGCGGATTCGTCGGTATTAAGAGGACCGATCATAGAACCTATCGCCTACAATCTGCTCAACACTTTGTCCCCATGTAGCTGGGTTACAGCACTGCGCCACCAGTGCCGACTTGAATGAACATATGAATGTACGTTAAAAAGTCCTACAACAAACATGTAACTATTTATTGCGTTGACCTGCCTTAATATGTATCCAACTTATTCACCTTCGCCATTATTGATTGTTATTTATTTATGCCTATTTTATAAACAAAGAGTTTAACAAAATTAACAAGTTTTCGAAGGTATAATTACGTCTCAGCTCAGCCATCAGAGGTGGATGCGCCCACTTCACCGCTTATTACATGTTGTATGGACAACGGTGCGTGTCCTCAAATTAAAAATGGCGTCCACCCTCCTGCGGGTGCGTGATCGTCGACGGTGAATATCGAATTGGGCAGGACAAACTGGCGAGAGGGTGCCGGTAGGTGGGGTAACATGAGCGACATGCTTGCTGAGCACCGGACAATGGCCATGGAAGGTCTTGGAATACAACCATGGTTGAGGAACCAATCAGGGGTTAAAATAAGAAGTGTAACTTTAGCCAATTAATTTCAGCGCGTAGTTGAATAGGCAAGTTGTCCCTAGAATGAGGTGGGATTGTACTCTATACGTAGTACCCTAATTTACGGAAAGACCTATTGAGGTAGTTCTAAACGTTGGTACAGTAGACCTTGCCGTGATATCTGGTAATCATAATTTTCTTTGGTTATTAGGCTATTAATAAATAGCCCTTTCTGAGGAACAGTCGACCTAAGTTAGTAACAATAACTACACTCGTCACATAATTCGCTCCTCATATTTGAACATATATCTATGATCGGCGTCTTAACAGTTAACGAATGAATGCAAATCGTTATTAAACGCCAAGTGGGCTCCTGTCTTTAGATATCTTTCATCAAAATGTATTTTAGAATTTGCTATTTTAATTTTAGCAAATATTAAGTTATTTTTTTAATTATCTACCCACTGTAGAACACCATTTTGACAATTTCATGCATACAATAAAGAGGATGGTGAGCATATAAATATATAACAATAGAACAACTGAAAAGTATCCGAGATACGAACTAAGCATTCCTATAACAATAAAATTTCCTTAATCAATGATATGCAAATAATATTGGATGGATGTAAAACGATTGATGTGTGATATATAAAAATGTAATGCATTACTTGCAAGCTTAGAAAATTTAAAAAATCTACTTCAGAAAAAAGTACGTTATGACAGTATAAGATATGAATGAGAAAAAAGTGTCAACAAACTGACGAAAAGCTACATTAGAGAATGTAATAATCAAGAAAACAGTACAACCATGAATCATAACAATAAAACACAATCATATACACTATACAAATTTAATAAGCTCTAAAAAGAATTACAAATATTAATCTAAAATGATCACTCATTCAAGTTTTCTGTGTTATAATTTAGCCTGTAGGAGAATAGCTCCATAAAAATGTAATGATTGTTAATCGAAGGTATTCAATAACAATTAAAAATTACAATTGTAAAAATAATGACTAAGTAACAATCATTAAATAAGAAATGTATTACAATCTGATACAAGAAATGAGTTTCAAACGGTTCATACACATTCTACATGAATTAGATCATTTATAATAAAAGACTAAGAAATATTATTTCAGTACTTTATTTTATATAAAATTAACGACGTACATTCGTTTTTAAAAATTGTTATCGTTATGGACGCAGAATGAATTACGACTTCGAAGAGTTAAATTGTTTATCAATCAAGGATTCACTTTCTTAAACTTTAATATTATTACAAATAAGAGCAATTAAGTGTAAAAAAATGTATTTAAAAAAGATAAATACATACAAACACAAAGTCAAACTCATACTACTATAGCGCCAATATTTATTTCAAGAGTATTTTTTTAGTTATGGGCTCTACAAGCCCACCGTAGAGGAGTTGGAGAACACAGTTTTCAAACACACTACAGGTCGTTCATTAAGCGATATAATCTCACATTTTAGCTGTTTATAATTAATACTCGACTTAATTAAATAGAACTTTTTACTTTTCCTTTCTTAATTTCAATATTAAATTTCTCAATGATAAATCAAATTAATATAATTTTCGCATTTCTATGGATTTGGTTCAACAGAAAAAATAATTATAGGAAACAAATGTAATTCTTGTGAAATTAAACTGACTTTTTTTACCAAATCACTGTTAAGGACGGTCGTAAAGTGGAACGGATGTAGATCGTAAAATGATACAGCCTTGTTGGCTTATCGCTGAGTAGGTATGGCGTAGCCCCTGCCGCACCAGGGTGGCTGGGATCGTGTCACATACGGCTGTCATTTATAAATAATCTATCTGAATAAGAGGTCCCTTTCATAAACTTGTTTAAGCTCACCACATATGTTTTACTTTACTTGGTGTATTTTTTTAAGAATCAAGAATAAGGTATAACAAACTCCTGCCGTCTTCATGTGTTAGACAACCAACTTAGCCTACATCTAAAACTACTTCCCCCCCCCTTAACCCATACTAAATCAGAAAAGACTTAATACTACATGCTAGATACTAAAGATTACTGTTGTAAGTCCAAAGTTCTTAAAAAAACTACCACACATAACATAATTATACAAAATATAATACAAAATATGAAATAGAAAAGAAATGCAAAATATGAAATCATTGCATTTCTTTTGTATTTCATATTGTTTATTATATTTTGTATTATTATAATTGGTAGTTTTTTAAGAACTTTTGACTTTCAACAGTCTAATCTCTAATATCTAGCATGTAGTATTAAGTATTTTCTGATTTAGTATGTGTTAAGGAAAAAATTGTTTTAGATGTAGGCTAAGTTTGTTATACCTGTCGAAACGTTGTGTTTGTTTCTTAAACACTCAAAGCATTGGAAATCTCCAAATATAATCTACATATCATGAACAATCCAATGCTAATAAATAACTTTCAAACAACAATCAAGAATCGTGTAATGTCGTCCAGCACAAAATACATGCAATGACAAAGTCATAATATTTATTATTTTCTAAAATTATGATCATGTAAAATACATTCGTGACTTAATAACTAAGAATGTAAACTTTAATTTAATATTTATCAATATATTTAACATATTTTCATGACTGGCGTTTATTTGTATTCATTTATTCAAAAATAAAGCATTTTATGAACAATACATCGTAAAATAAGATAGCAATCTAAAGAAAATCATACCATTTATAATAAAAAAATAATAAAAATATAAAATCTGTGACAAATGTATTAATATTAACAACTACAGTGAAAATAATAAAAGCTAAGTAGAGAAGAATATTGCATTAACAGTAGATTGAAGGGGAAATCATAAAAATGGCTTAATGCGGTAAGACAGATGAAAAGACATACAAGTTTGTTTTAATATAAATTGTTTTTTAATTAGCATAATACGTGTTTAATATAACTCAACTCCAGATGAGTTTAAATAAATTTAACACTTTGTAGTTCCTCGGAGTGTACCTGGTGTGAACTTTTGAACAGGAAGGTAATTTAAGTTACTGTTAATTCAAGAACTACTAAAGGTAATACAATAGAACGAGTTGTGCTCGATAAAAATTAATAAAGTTAAGTAAACGTTCCGGAAAACGTTTAATAAATCAGTACTGTCTATCAGTAAATCACAAATTCCTATTATTACGTATATAGTTCCTTGGTGTTTAGTTTTGTATTAGAGGCCTATAGTTTTATGGTATTAAAAATATAAATAGTTTTTTTATTAGCATAATACGTGTTAGTACATATACAGTACAAGTAAACGTCACACAGCATAAATATATTACAATATAAGCACAAATATATTACAACACAAGTACAAAATGCATGAATTCTTTTGTGAATCCCTCTGGTCTGAGGAAGGTGAGCGTGGTTCGCCGAAATCGATCACCATAATATTTGTGCACTTTGTACTTGTATTGTAATATATTTGTGCATTTTGTGCTTATATTGTAATAAAATTGTGTTGTGTGACGTTTACTTGTACTGTTAAAAATAAAAGCAATTAATTTAAGTTGAAACTAGAGTTCAAATACGTTTTGTGAAATCCTGATTTACGATTTATGTTACGTTTTCCATAACTCTAATAATAAATCTTGTCAACCTTCGTAATTTTCTGCATTACAATAATCTCTACTTTACGATGATTTTTGTACGTGAAATGTTGTTTTTCATATTTTTAATGTTGCGGTAATTAGATGAAAGAACTAGTTAACGTTGGTTTTACCGTTGTGATATATGGTTTTTAGCTGATTTTCCCTTTTATTGTTTTACTTGGAAATATTTTGTTCTTTTAAAAGACATGTGCATGTAGTTTAACATATATAGCAGTTTCACAAATATATACGTCTTATCTCAACATTAATGAATATTGAGTGCATTAATCAATAATACTTTCAACCATTCATTTGTCGGTTTTTTTTGGGTTTGTTACAAAAATAGTGGCATGTGTGAATTGTTTTATTCAGTACTACTAAACCTCGATGATCTATGATTGTCGATTATTTCGAACCCGGCGAAAAAATTAAGCGTAAGTATGAGAAGGTAATGTTTTTTACGGACACTTGTGGACAATGGTTCTTATCACATGGTTATATTTATTATCCTCAGTGGAAATTGGTCGAAAATTGTTAGTGACTTCTCCCCAACTTTAATGTTTGTCGTGAAATGAGTATAAATGTGTTATTCGACCTTTCAATCCTCTTCGGTCAAATTTCCGCGTTTCCTTTCGTATCGCATTGTTGAAATATATTTTGTAAGTAAAACATAAAATATACTAACATGTTATAAAAGTTCTTTCATCTGTTTAAAATTGTAATCAACTTAGTTCGCCTTCTATCGCCTACAAGGACTGGCGTGTCTCTAACAACATGTAATCGATTGATAAGTAGTTTTCCTTGAACCAACCAACGCCGTCTGCGCACTCCAAGGGCTCCCAACTATTAGATAAAATGGTTAATGTATTTGCGTTATTTATTACTTGTCAATTCAATGGTTGGTTGTCATTCTGTAAGAACCTTCCTGTCAGTGTGTCTGACTAACACTGAAACTTCATTAACAGTTATTATCTTAAGGTCGTTAATGTTGCGTCATTAAACGGATATTATGGTTTATTTAGAATACCAAAAACTATTTATAGATATATAAATTTCTAAATACTTATATCGTCTCTTCACTTTATTGAAGTTGTATACAAATAGTGAAATATCTGTTTTTTTAAATTTATTTATTTTATTTTATACTTAGATGAGATTGGACCTATTGAAAGAATTTCTTGTTAAGAAGGTTAATACAATCCTTGTTAATATTATTCAATTAGTAGTTTTTTAGCAGATAAGGACTTACCTAAGTTGATTGTTTTATCACTAGAATACTACTCATGTAACTTACACTAGTTTTAACTGACTCTTGTCATGCAATATTAGAATTGTAAAACGACAAATAAACAACTTGATTTGATTATAAAATAATTTTGCAATGTCAAAAACACACGTAATGCAAAGTAAAATTATAATAGTCTATTTATAATATACAGGGTGGTTCAAGGAGATATGCAAACACGTTGGTAGCTCATTTTACATGTACAAATAAAGATGCATGCTTGTATAAACTTAAGTCAGAAAGTGCTCCGTTAAACAATTAAGTCTATCATAATATTATACTCTTATAGAATTTTGTACCCTGTGTTGTTTTTCACATTTTTTCACTTTTGGACATCCAGAACTTGTTATTTCACAGTATTCGTTGAAATGGAGATATACTCTTTTTTTGCACATTTCATTTAGGCACCTTTGTTTAGAACAAAATGATCTTCAAGATCTATTTGTTTATTTGGTGAAATAAAAGTTCTTGTTGCCCAAATGAGAAAAATATCTCTTTCAGTTGCATTTGTTACTGGTTTTCCCAAAACCTACCTAATTTACAGTTCTGAGACCTTTTTAGTTCAACAATTCAGGTCAAAACCCTCAGGGAAAGGTTGAATTCGTCCCTTAGGCTAACTAACCTTTCCAGGATAACAGGAAGCGCTCATTTATTCCAGAGGTCCCTGTATTAACTAAATAGACACATGTTAGACTAATTGTTTTCTTTTATATTCTAAAACTATCGAAACATAAGGCATCTTGTAAATACATCATTAAATTAAAATTACATAAACAAATGTGTTAAAACTAACCCTTGAAACCCAATTAGGTCATTGCACCATTAAAAATATTTCTTTGATAGTGCCATACCAACTCCCATAGTTAGTTTAATTAATTGAATGTAGCCTTAAAATTATAAAAGTGTTACAACTAACAATTGTAAGAGCCGTACAAATTTTTGTTTTATATCTTAATAAAAAATTAAATTACAAATATAATAACAACAAATTTAAAACAAATCAACAAGTTTTAAAGAAAATGATAGATCCACTTCCAAATTATATAATAAAAATTAACTATAAACAAACAATTAACTATCCAATACACAACTGTATTTAAAGAAACCCTCACTAGTAGGTCTATCTTAAATAGTAAATGACTTAGTAACGTGGAATACATCCCCCTAAATGTTTAAAAGGTCCTGCGACCATTACAGAAGATTTGTGATTTACAAAATACAAGGACAACTTAAGAACCTACCATGGTTATAGAATAGAACTATATAGAATAGTTTTGATTTTATTACAGTGGTGATTTGATAAATCGCACCCCCAATTATCATCAAAAATAAATCCTTTACTCACTGGTATACTAGATTTATCCGTGGCTTTTCATGGTGGCGCGGTGTGTAACTCAGCACTTGGGGACAAAGTGTTAAGGAGATTGTAGGCGACCGACATGGTGTCCGCTCAATGGTTGCCATCAACTTGGACACTAGAGAAGTTTGGGGTGTCAGATTGTCAGACTTGTCAGTTAGCTGAAAATCAGACCAACACTACGTGGTTCGGATTCCACGTAAAGATGTAGGTCTCATAGTTTCCCTGGCTATTGGGCTATTAATAAATTGTCCTTTCTGACCTAAGTCGAACTCAGATAGTAACAATGACTACACTCGTTCATCTACACTCATTCACTCCACATATTCGCCCATATCTCTACGATCGGCGTCTTAGAGATGAATAATAATGAACATCTAGTTACCAGAATAATGCGAGAAAACCGGGCATTAATTAATCGAGCATCATAAGTACTGGCATTGACTGTTTGTTTTTATCAGTAATGCCACAATTGGTCTACTAACCTTATACCACATTGGTTCTCCTCTTACGCTTTCCGATAAGATCCCCGCACAGATTAATACCATATAGGGATAAAGTAATGTTAAAGAGGTGATCGGCCTATCTTGAAAAACCCGTACTACTTCCAATATAAAAACCCCCTTCCAAGCTGGAATTACGTCATGTTCCCAGTTACAATTCCAAATTTATCCTGTGAAACCGTTAGTATTGAGAAATATAGTTTTCTTTAATGAAGCACATGACTTATCCCTTTCACACCAAACCCCACGTGATCATTATCAAAACAAGAGCGGCGGAGAAGCGTGCAAATCCCGACGGTAAATTGCTCGCCACCGCTCCGGCATGCGAGGTATCAATCCCTGTGAACACCAACAGCATGAAACTTGCACTATCAGCTGTGAGTAGTCCTGAAACACCACTTCGTGTTCTTACAGCTTGCATTATTCAGTCTCCGTGTGCGGCTGACATTTCGTGCAAGTTCGAACCGCCCTCTTCAAGTCCCGAGGGTGGACATCGAGCAGCTGGCATTTCTTTGTCATTCAAACATGGTCGCCGGGTAATTTACTATTATTTCCCCATAATTGATTTAAATGCAGCCCACTCTGTGGTCAATACGCTATCGTGCCACCCCCTCCCTTTCTGCCACTGGATATTTTATCTGACGTAAATAAAACATGGAGGATTACTATTGTTTCCTCAGATGTGTAGACACCTTCAAGTTGGATTTGTTGCTGGTGGAATATTTAGTCTTTAATGGGCTAGCTTGAATTTATCAAACATTTTCTTCTGTGATATATTTTCGTGATATATTTATTTAAAGGGTTATTGTGCTATTTCTGAGTTTAATCAACTAGCAATATCGTTATTTACATACGGTATATGACATTATGTTTTTATCAGAAATCCCAAGTAAAATAATAATGTATATAATTTTTACAACATATAAAACAATAGTTAAATTCGATTTTTTTTACTCACAAGGTGCATATTAAAATAGGCTAACGGGTAATCGACATAAATACAATCTTACGCTGCCAACTCATTTTCAAATGGATTATAAAAATTAATTAGTGGACTGCTTGGATTAATATAAGTATAAGTATAGGCCTAATATAAGTAGATAGAACTTAAGTTGTTTGAATGGAATAATAGTTCTGCAATGGTTAACAATTGCAGGAAGAATAAATTTTATATATTAATATGGCCGTACTCCATTTTACAAAGATGTCCTGAAGTGACAGCATAATTCATAACAAACAGCATAAAGAAATTTCATCTACTGTATCAATGACAAAAGAAACCCGTCAAGCAAATAAATAATTCCCTGTGATAATCAACAGTAAACTATCAGTAAAAGTAGTGCGAAAACAGTCTCATACAGAACCCAACAATAAAACTAGAATCTATATTTTCAAGTAACGACTACACTATTTACATCACAGCATGGGTGAAGGTCTTCTTTTTTTGTAAAAAGTGTAGATGAATCTTGACAGTGTCATCACAAGAAAATATGGATTCTAGTTGTGACAGCAGCCCACTTAAGCATAAAATCTAGGAAAAACAATAATTAAAAAATAATAATATAAATATACAAGATCAATAATTCAACGACCATCAATAACAACAATAAGTCTAACAACCGTTAAGTAACAAAAACAAACGTTAATCACAAATTACAAAAGTTGGCGGAACCCACTTTAAGTAAGCAGTGAGAAACTGTTGGTGTTAATGCCCTCCTGGTCAGTCAGTCGTATAGTTGAAAATTGTAACTAAGTTGTTATTAAAACAAAATTATGTGGATAGGCCTATTAACAAAAGGAAATTTATTAAGTAATGTTTTATATATATATATATATATATATATATATATATATATATATATATATACTATTAGGCCCATTATTTATATTTTCTTAAAAATTATTAGCTTAAGAGTTTTGTAAAAGTACAAATAAACATTCGAAATTTTAAAAAGTACATCCACTTGTAACATTTACGCTCTTTCAAACGATGTAAATATTGTAATTTTCCGACAAATCGATAACTCACAGTTCTGTACAGAATTTAACATTGCTCTTATGGGTCATAAATCCCATATGGTGACTACGCAGGATGCAAGGATTGGAGTGAGCTCTGTTTAAACAATAAATCCATTGTGTAGACTACGGATGCAAGAGCTGAATGCAATGAACTAATATGGAATGGAGTGAGTGCTATGGTGACTACGGAGGATGCAAGAGCTGAATGCGATGAACAAATAGGGAATGGAGTGAGCGATGTCTAAACAATAAATCTAATATGGTGACTAAGGAGGATGCAAGAGCTGAATGCGATGAACAAACAGGGAATGGAGTGAGAGATGTTAAAACAATAAATCTAACATGGTGACTACGGAGGATGCAAGAGCTGAATGCGATGAACAAATAGGGAATGGAGTGAGCGATGTCTAAACAATAAATCTAATATGGTGACTAAGGAGGATGCAAGAGTTGAATGCGATGAACAAACAGGGAATGGAGTGAGAGATGTTAAAACAATAAATCTAACATGGTGACTACGGAGGATGCAAGAGCTGAATACGATTAACAAATCTAATATGGTGACGTACATGGAGTGAGTGCTGTTTAAACAATAAATCTAATATGGTGACTAAGGAGGATGCAAGAGCTGAATGCGATGAACAAACAGGGAATGGAGTGAGAGATGTTAAAACAATAAATCTAACATGGTGACTACGGAGGATGCAAGAGCTGAATGCGATGAACAAATAGGGCATGGAGTGAGCGATGTCTAAACAATAAATCTAATATGGTGACTAAAGAGGATGCAAGGGCTGAATACGATTAACAAATAGGGCATGGAGTGAGTGCTGTCCAAACAATAAATCTAATATGGTGACTAAGGAGGATGCAAGAGCTGAATGCGATGAACAAACAGGGAATGGAGTGAGAGATGTTAAAACAATAAATCTAACATGGTGACTACGGAGGATGCAAGAGCTGAATGCGATGAACAAATAGGGAATGGAGTGAGCGATGTCTAAACAATAAATCTAATATGGTGACTAAGGAGGATGCAAGAGCTGAATGCGATGAACAAACAGGGAATGGAGTGAGAGATGTTAAAACAATAAATCTAACATGGTGACTACGGAGGATGCAAGAGCTGAATACGATTAACAAATCTAATATGGTGACGTACATGGAGTGAGTGCTGTTTAAACAATAAATCTAATATGGTGACTAAGGAGGATGCAAGAGCTGAATGCGATGAACAAACAGGGAATGGAGTGAGAGATGTTAAAACAATAAATCTAACATGGTGACTACGGAGGATGCAAGAGCTGAATGCGATGAACAAATAGGGCATGAAGTGAGCGATGTCTAAACAATAAATCTAATATGGTGACTAAAGAGGATGCAAGGGCTGAATACGATTAACAAATAGGGCATGGAGTGAGTGCTGTTTAAACAATAAATCTAATATGGTGACTAAGGACGATGCAAGAGCTGAATGCGATGAACAAACAGGGCATGGAGTGAGTGCTGTTTAAACAATAAATCTAATATGGTGACTAAGGAGGATGCAAGAGCTGAATGTGATGAACAAACAGGGCATGGAGTGAGTGCTGTTTAAACAATAAATCTAATATGGTGACTAAGGAGGATGCAAGAGCTGAATGCGATGAACAAACAGGGCATGGAGTGAGTGCTGTTTAAACAATAAATCTAATATGGTGACTAAGGAGGATGCAAGAGCTGAATGCGATGAACAAACAGGGAATGGAGTGAGTGCTGTTTAAACAATAAATCTAATATGGTGACTAAGGAGGATGCAAGAGCTGAATGCGATGAACAAACAGGGAATGGAGTGAGAGATGTTAAAACAATAAATCTAACATGGTGACTACGGAGGATGCAAGGGCTGAATACGATTAACAAATAGGGCATGGAGTGAGTGCTGTTTAAACAATAAATCTAATATGGTGACTAAGGAGGATGCAAGAGCTGAATGCGATACACAAATAGGGCATGGAGTGAGCGCTGTTTAAACAATAAATCTAATATGGTGACTACGGAGGATGCAAGAGCTGAATGCGATAAACAAACAGGGCATGGAGTGAGCGATGTCTAAACAATAAATCTAATATGGTGACTAAAGAGGATGCAAGAGCTGAATGCGATGAACAAATAGGGCATGGAGTGAGCGATGTTTAAACAATAAATCTAATATGGTGACTACGGAGGATGCAAGGGCTGAATGCGATGAACAAATAGGGCATGGAGTGAGTGATGTCTAAACAATAAATCTAATATGGTGACTACGGAGGATGCAAGAGCTGAATGCGATGAACAAATAGGGCATGGAGTGAGCGATGTTTAACCAATACACCAAAAGCCTCTAACAAGATTGCCTGAAACCCGTGTGAGCTTAATGGTAAGCTTGTTACAAACCCTTCAATATTGCTTTTGCCTCAATACCTGGTGCCCTTCGACATTCAACTCTTCACAGTTTGTTATTTATTAGAAAATTCTATAAAAATAACACTGAATGACATCCAATATTTGTTTGTATGATTTTATTCATAGCTTTATTGTATCAAACTAGTTGTTGATTTTCATCTTGGTTAGTTTTCAATCCTTTTTTAATAGACTGATTTAATAATAATTCTTTAGCCTACTCCCTGTAATTCTTCAATACAATAGTGTGTTGTCGTGGAAGATAGCTGTTTTAAAGACAAAGTGCCTCCATGGTTAACCCAACCTTTAAAAGACTGTTTCCAAAAGTGTTCACAAATATGTTTGTTATAATTCAATACGAAAGGTTTAACTGACTATCTCATTACTAATTACTTTTTCATAACTTTTGATTCAAACTATATGTTTGGTTTTTATTTATATACTTAGTTTAGAACAATACATTTCTTTAGTATAAAATTTCGCGGAATTTGTATACATTAGAACACAGGATGTGTGGGGAAATGTTTCTTAAAAACTAGATTGTCATAACTTCATGAATAAACCATATCTAAATGGAACGAATAGGGCCTACTGGATACTATTATTTCGTAAAACCTGACTCATTCGATCACATGGGCCGCACCCTGTGCGTGATCTTTGTTCAACGAATAGTTGTCAACTGAGTTGGGATTGGAAAATCTTGAACTCCACAGTCTTAAAAGCCTTAGGATAGACACACACTAGCGATTAATCGCTGCCGATTATTTACTCGGCCAATCTATGTAACATATTTTTTCATGGGAGCGCGCACAGGGAGAACGGCGTTTTTTAAATTGCCACCGATTTAAAAATCTGCTACATGTCACAGATTTACAGGTGAGGCGACAGTCGGCCTAAAATCTGTGACGTACAGGTTTTAACCTCTCCGCGCACACGGGCAATGGTTTAATCACCCGCTTGTATCATCAGCTAGTTACTAACTTGGATTTTTTATTGTTTTTAATTGAAATTGGCTGTTTTTCACAGACATGTCTATTAATGAAATTTAAATGAAATAGAGTCACAGTTGTATAATAAAAATCTCAAAGAGTTTAGTGACAGAATATTTAAAGAAGCTTGCAGAATGAGCTGATGTGCATTGTGTTTCTTACAAATTTCAACTGCCCTCATGACACAGAAAAAAGGGGAAAAGATAGTCCTAATGTCATATATTAACCAGTCAAACATATTTAACTTTTACTCATAAACCACACATTTTAACTTAAACGGGCAGTTTTGAGCACAGACATCTGCTTGTGCTTATTTAAAATTTAGTACTACATTCTAGCTTACATATTTCCATTAAATGTTTGTGTTTTTATATTGGACACAATAAAATGACAGATTTCTTTAATCGTAAGACCGGCATCATTTTAGGTGTATGTATAATGTTAAAAGATCAACCAGGATACAAAAATATGTATTTATATACGTTCATAATTATATGTATTAATACGTATAGTATCATTAAAATTAGTCGTTAGATTGTTTTAACATGCACTATAATTTATACATAGAAAAGTTTATAATTAAAAATATAATATACTTTATCTCCCTTAAAATCAACAGTAAAATATTCAAAACATCGATTAGACTCAATTTAATGAACGACGATTTTTTTTCTTATCTTCACGTAGATAATTGTATATTTTTTTATAAAATTGACCGTTCAAAAGCCTTTCACTAAGGAAAGGATGGACCTAATATTTTATCTTTTTTTTATCGCACGAATAACAAGACCATATAAACAAAGAATCTCAAGAGAATCCATTGTTTAACTAAAGGACCACCTCAATCTGCAGGCGATTAATCGCCCCAGTGTGCGCCTCAAAATTCTAGCGAGGCTATTGTTTTATCGGCCGATTTTATTATCAGCCGATAGAAAAATCGCTAGTGTGCGCTTAGCCTTATCCGTCAATCCTCAGAAAGCACGTTTACAAATCATACAAACGGGTTGCACATCGTTAATAGCTGCCCTACCTACTTTGCAGACCTAGTGACGTATTTTCTTTCATCTTTGCATTCTTTAGCGAATCGTTTGACAAGAGTTCACGTGGGACGAATCAGTCGGTCACAAGCAAATCCACTTATACATTCATAAACTGATATGACTGCGCCTGTGGCTCAAAGGGAAAGGTGCGCTACCCCAAGAGGTTCCCACCGAGTATAGATGGCGCCACTTGGCGCCCGACCGTGTCACGTGACATTTGACGGACCTACCCGCGCGATTTCCTGCGTCGTTGTTTCCGTTAGGCCCGTGAAACGACCCCGGCGTCCAGCTTTGTTTGCGGTGAAAGGCTTATCATTTTCATACTCGTTATATATTCACTGAGTTTCATCAGCGCTTATTGTACAGGCCTATTGTGATGGCTGGGCTAGGCGCGACTGCTGTTGTGAGTCTCGCCGGCCAGCTCTGTCGCTCATGGAGATGGCGATGATTCTATTTTCAGGAAAGGTAAGGTTTTGATTGCTAGTTTATCATTTGTTAAATAATGTGTGCTTAAATTTTTAACATTTGTTTGTTAAATATTTGTTGTTTAGTATTTGTAAATATGTTGAGAGACGTTCTAAATGATTATTCCTAAGCTTAGAAGCATACTTAACCTAAACATTAATCCAATAGTATGATATATTCTGAGTTTGCTGTCAAGCTGTTATAGATGAAATCAAAATAGGTAAAAAATACAATATATACACGATATTTTACATAGGCATATCAAATGCAACTGTTAGAATATTATTTTGAAAAGAAAAAAAATCGTAAAGCGAGTTAGTTCTTGATTAATTAGTAAAGTAAAACAGACTAACGTTACTAATTTCATTGTTAAATATATTTTGTGGTAGAGAGTAATGTAAATGATCGAAATCAATGATCTCTAAATAACTGCAATATAGTTGTTATATAGAGATCAATCTTGAACATTCTTATGATTCATTGAAGATAATTAACTACTTGAGATCTTGAATGAGTTCTTCAAACCTAACAAGAGTGGTTTAGGCCTAAACAGGCTACACTTCTTAAGGTAGATTGGTATTTTAATTACGAATTCCTAATTTAAATAACAAACTGCACTCACCAAGCAGCTTGGTGACAGCACCTTGCTGATGGCTCAGGAGATCGTACTGGCGAAACCTGCTGAGTTCCAGAAGTCGCTGCTGCTGCTGAGACACCAGTGAAGCCAGCGGCTGCTGACTGGCTGCCAGGGCGTACAACTCCCGGAGAGCCGCTGCCTGGCCACCTCCTCCTGTAACCAGAAGGATCAATCTATTATCTAACAAAAGATAAGGTTTGAGGTCAAGTGGTCTTCATGTGTTCTCTTCACAGTAACTCGGTTTATTAGTAATAATGATCTATGTGAGGCACGAGGAAGACGACTTGTATGACTTAGGAATCACCAAAGAGAAAAATATACAGAAGCCGTTTTCTTATGGCCACAGCGAACGTCTCGTCTCGGTGACATGTATACGTAGATTACAACTGATGAACATCTTTATACATCTGTAGTGCTAGTAACTACATTAATTCTTGAGGATTTGGGGGTAGCAAAAGAGAGACTGACAAGGTGAAGCCCTGTAATCGCATGGTAAAGTGGAGAAATAACAACTCGACACACATGTAGCGCACTACTGAATATGACCTCTGTTTCCTTCTTCTCTATAGAATCACGTATGTTTCCTTTCATTTAATTTAAATATTTAGGATTACTTGAAGATATACAAAAAAAAAAAATACTTTTATTTCATTGAAACCGGGCTACATCGTATTGTTTTTTATGACGGTAAAAACGTAAGAGTTGGCAGATTTGAAAAGGAACAAAGGTTTTGTTTTGCTTACTTCTTAAGCAGAAGATGAAAAAAAAAAGTGAACGAGCAATTCCTATTTGGTGGAATGAGAGATTTTTGGAATGGTCAGTTGCTATGAATATGTTGGAGATCAAATAAATGTCAGAACCATGAAATTTAAAAATATTTTGATATAGAAAAGGAGCATGAGAAGTGGGATGAAAAAGAAGAAGGTGCAAGAGGAAGAGATGGAGCAGGAAAGAAGAAAAATAAACACAAGAACAATAGGAGGAGGAGGAAATCAACGTCAAAACTTGACATAGATATCTAATAATAGTATTTATCTTAATTTTCTAGTCAATTGATAATTTGTTTTCGAATATTTCTTAAACATCAAAATTCTGATCATAACACAAAATTATATTTCAATCCTACACCATTCTTGTCGTTGATTACCAAACAAACTTCCATCTTCTAGATACTTTGGCAGAAATGATCACCAAAAGTGATCATAATGAAAGCCTGTAACGTCTGAGACTTGTTAGACCTTCAAGGCAAGGAGAAGTCTTAATCAATATTTGACAATCCCTAACTATAACGCCAATAACATTTTCTAAGTGTATTTAAATTCTAGGAATGCTCGTCAGTTCTTCAGGTCCAGAGGCTATTCAATATGCACAATGCGGGCCGCAATGGCAGGCTAACGGAGAAGAGAATTGCCCAGATGCCCGGGGGGCCTTCCGCCTAGCTCAGCGAGCTATGCAGAGGGCCGTCCATTGGCCATGTATAACGCGAATCAGCTCCAATTTGGCCCCCCGTAGAGTCCGGCACCCCCCGTCGAACTGACTCTAACTGCGCGCACTTGTTTTTGTGCCCGCTTTTGTCGTGGGTAAGCGAGGGGTAACCAGGTAATGCGTCTTCCTGAGTTGGAGCTGAGGATGGAAGCCAGCCACCGAGACCTCAGTGATTGTCAGACTGTGCCTAGATTGAAGTATAAGAGAACATTTACTGACGTTTAAGAAATGTTACTTAAGAAAACTTATTTATTTTCTTTTTCCCATTCGTATTTATATAAATGTTTTTACACAAGGAACTTAAAGGAAAAGAGGTTCTTTTAAAAGATGTTTAGTTTAATTCGTTTATCAAAGAAAAGAACAACTCTGATCTTCAAGGCCTCCCAACAGTCAAGTATATGTTGTGATGAATAGACAGCCACCAAGTGTTATGTGTCTAGGTTATCTGGTTCCCCAAACTACCATTCCACCGCTAGCTAGTTGATAGTACTATAACAAATACAAACAGTCCTATACGTTAAGCATTGGTTGGTCTTCAAGGCCTCCCAACAGTCAAGTATATATTGTGATGAATAGACAGCCACCAAGTGTTATGAGTCTAGGTTATCTGGTTCCCTAAACTACCATTCCACCGCTAGCTAGTTGATAGTACTATAACAAATACAAACAGTCCTATACGTTAAGCATTGGTTGGTCTTCAAGGCCTCCCAACAGTCAAGTATATATTGTGATGAATAGACAGCCACCAAGTGTTATGAGTCTAGGTTATCTGGTTCCCTAAACTACCATTCCACCGCTAGCTAGTTGATAGTACTATAACAAATACAAACAGTCCTATACGTTAAGCATTGGTTGGTCTTCAAGGCCTCCCAACAGTCAAGTATATATTGTGATGAATAGACAGCCACCAAGTGTTATGTGTCTAGGTTATCTGGTTCCCCAAACTACCATTCCACCGCTAGCTAGTTGATAGTACTATAACAAATACAAACAGTCCTATACGTTAAGCATTGGTTGGTCTTCAAGGCCTCCCAACAGTCAAGTATATATTGTGATGAATAGACAGCCACCAAGTGTTATGTGTCTAGGTTATCTGGTTCCCCAGACTACCATTCCACCGCTAGCTAGTTGATAGTCCTAAAGTAGCTGTACAGGACACAGTCGTATCGTCACCAGGCTGATACATGATTTTCTATTTCAAACACACGATTATGTTTATTTTTTATTATTTATTTATTTTATTCTTAAGACGCCAGATCGTCAAGATGTGGGCGGATATGGATTTCGAATGAGTGTGATGAGTGTCCTCACAATAGTCATGTGTGTAAAACGGACAAGCGTCCTCACAATAGTCATGTGTGTAAACGGACAAGTGTCCTTACAAAAGTCGGGTGTGTAAACGGAAAAGTATCCTCACAAAAGTAATGTGTGTAAACGGACAAGTGTCCTCACAATAGTCGGGTGTGTAAACGGACAAGTGTCCTCACAATAGTCATGTGCATGAACGGAAAAGTGTCCTCATAATAGTCATGTGTGTAAACGAACAAGTGTCCTCACAAAAGTAATGTGTGTAAACGGACAAGTGTCCTCACAAAAGTAATGTGTGTAAACGGACAAGTGTCCTCACAAAAGTAATGTGTGTAAACGGACAAGTGTCCTCACAATAGTCATGTGTGTAAACGGACAAATGTCCTCACAATAGTCATGTGTGTAAACGGACAAGTGTCCTCGCAATAGTCATGTGTGTAAACGGACAAGTGTCCTCACAATAGTCGGGTGTGTAAACGGACAAGTGTCCTCACAATAGTCATGTGTGTAAACGGACAAGTGTCCTCACAATAGTAATGTGTGTAAACGGACAAGTGTTCTCACAATAGTCATGTGTGTAAACGGACTAGTGTCCTCACAATAGTCATGTGTGTAAACGGACTATTGTCCTCACAATAGTCATGTGTGTAAACGGACAAGAGGTCCATCAAAAGTAAAATTCAATGTATCTGTATGTATAAAATTGCAGGAGTAAAATAATTGTGACTTAGTTAGTATAAATTGTGAGTGTGCCACTATCACTCGATTTTAAGTCAATCTTAGTTTGAAGTTACTAAAATTATTTTCATATATGTATTAATTTAACCGTAGATTACAATACAAAAAATAATTACATGTAGCAGTATCCTATCCATATACTTATTTTGATTTTAAAATTTCCAGTTAAAAAAAATGTTTAATAATCCACAACTTAGTATCTAAAAATGTAAGGTACATTTTAAACAGTTTATGGCACTATTATATTGTTGTTCGATACAGCTGAGTGTATGTAATTTGTTAGCTTTTAGAAAATGTTTATCAATAGGTTAATTATGTATATAAGGGGAGAGAACTGAGTGTCAGACTTGTCAGTTAGCTTAAAATCAGACCAACACTACGTGGTTCGGATTCCACGTAAAGCTGTAGGTCCCATAGTTGTCCTGGCTATTGGGCTATTAATAAATAGTCCTTTCTGAGCTAAGTCGAACTCAGATAGTAACAATGACTAAACTCGTTCATCTACACTCATTCACTCCTCATTTTCGCCCATATCTCTACGATCATCAAAGGCGTCTTGGAGATGAAAAAAAAATAAGTTTTACATTTTACATTATAGCTCTTCCACAGTTGTAAATTTATATGACAAATATTAATAATTAATACCCGATATAATTTTACATGGAAAAATTAACTTTAATGCATAATTTTAAAGGATCATACAGTAACCAAATTAATGTTTCAAAACTCAAAACATTTAATTTGTTTGCCTGAAACCACGCTCATATTAACAAAAGTAAGGAATCATTCCAGAATTGAATGTACTTAACATAGTAATCATGCCAACTAATACAAGAGATACGGTGAAAGAAGGCCCCCAACCTTGGGCGCATCCCGTTGGTGATGGCGCGGAGATATGACAATTGTCGCAGAGGCTACAATACAGTTAAACACCGCCTCGAATTGGGATTACAGCTTTAGAAAGAGAGCGGCCAGAAATTCACATCGAAAATCACAATAATCATGATATCGATATACGGTTCGAGTCGAATCGATCATTGGTCCATATCGATATAATAACCGTTGGCTTATTTTGTGTAATGGCTTTTATTTCGTGCCATTGTGGCGCCGCATCCGCATATCGTAGGTCAACTACCGCTCCTGCTCTCATCCTGAACTTCACTGGAGAATACGGACTACCCAGTGGATAGGGCCCACTGGACCCATATGTACATGTCGTAAGTCAACTACTGCTCCTGCTCTCCAGCGTGTCTCCACTGGACTGCCAAGAATCGTGTGTAGGGGAGGACGGATGGACTGACAAGCAGTGGATGTAAGGGGAGAGCGGATGGACTGCCAAGCAGCGTGTGTAGGCGGGAGGATGGATGTATCGCCAAGCAGCGAATGTAAGGGAAGATGGATGGACTATCAAGAAGCGTATGTAGGGAAAGGATAGATGGACTGTCAAGCATTATATGTAATGGGAAGAATGAATGGACTGCTAAGCAGCGTCTGGAAGAGGAGGACGGATGAATCACCAAGCAGCGTATGTAGAGGGAGGATGGACTCCTAACCAAATTGTGTAAGTGGAGGGTCGATACACTTCCTAGGAGCCTGTTCTTAATTGCCATAATTAATTAATTATTAATATTCAGATATGTGCCTTATACAATTCTATTACGATATTATACGTATATTTCACGGGTATATTTGAATGTAGTCTAATGTTATACCTTTCAGTATAGTAAAGGGTGACAACCGACACAGCAGTACTCTAATGTGCGCCACAGGTTCTTTATCCAGACAGACAGATAGAAAAATAATAAACATTTATCGTGGCCTACGAAGTAGCGAGTCTTTCATTTAACTCCATATATTTTGACATTCTTTAGTAATATTTCGACTACACATTTATAACGTATTATCGAAATATATCTTTAATTTTCATGAATTAACAAAGATGGAAAATAACTAGAATCTACATTTTCCGGTGACTCGGTCTCAGAGAAACCACTGAGGATGTCACATCACAGTATGGGCGAAACGTCTGGTCATCTTGTAAATAGTGTAGATAGAACCTTGACGCGGTTGTCACCGGAAAATGTAGATTCTAGTTATGACACCGGCCGCTTAAGACTAAGTTCTAAGATTAAAGATGGAAAATCATTAATAAACTTACAAACTAACACAACGCTTTATAATTTACATTAATATGAATATTAATTTCAAGTTAGAGAGCTTAAATCGTCCTCTCTTGGCATGTATAGGTTACTGTACTAAGGTTTTCTAATGCTCACTAAACACCATAATTGTATCATTATGCTGCGGTTACAGAAAATACTGGAAAGCGTTACGTGAGTTTACCACATTATACCAAGTCATCTAGCCGAACCATCTCATGAGAAAGTATGCTTGAAGTGGAATTGAAGCTCAGGCTGGAGATTTAACCCCTTCAGACGTATTTATTCTAACCCCAGATTTGGAAACCATCTTCCTGATCAATAACCCTTAATATCAGGTACATATTAACGTATGAATAACTGAGAAAGGCTCGATAAACCTTATTGAAGCCTACTAAATTTTAAGATTAACAGTCATCATTCATAAATCAATTAAGAAAAGTCATAAATCAAGAAGTCACATGGCTAGGTATCTATTTATATCGATTTATGTATAAGGGGTTTCTTATGATCTAGTTACAAATAAAATGTCTCCATTGAATATATAAGTTTACTTTTATACATGCGTTTTGCAAAATAAAGTCATGATAAAATAAAGTAGAATCTTAAGGAAAATACTATAGATAGGCTGCTTGGAAAATGACTTAATGGACGCACTGGTGCGAGTGAAATACACAGTGGCGAAAGTGAGACAGAGAACTACTCTTCCTTCATTGTGTAATTTCAATTAAAAATTGTCATAGCAGCCAGGATGACGGAAGGGCGCAAGCTAGTGGCATAATAACAAGCCCCGCCCATTACGTCGTTAGAAGCAGTAACCTTTGGTGGTTTTGATTAACCCCAACGAATCAAGCTTATAACGACCAAATTAAATCATCATTTAGTACTCAAATAACAATAAAACCCAATGAAAAATAATATAAACAATAAACAGCAATTAAACAGACTTGTACAGTTCATTAGGTTTTTTTAAACTAAACACTGTTAAGGAAGTTTCACACGTAACAGCAGCTCAGCGGTGGCACGATTCCCCTCTGCTACGTAAACCCCCACATGCGCTAAATATAACACGCTTTCTGTCCGGCTCAATTATAGGCATAGTTTCTAAGTAAAGGTTCCAAGTGAAAAATATTTTAATAAATAACTAAACAAAAATAATTTATCTCGCATAATTAGCAGCATAACAAACGTGAGTTTAATAGTTAAATAAAACTACTTTGTAACTGAAATTCTGTTAATATATTTAGGTAATATTTTACATAATAACGAGTAATAGCTATGTCAGTTTGTGAGAGAATATAATCGACTTTCATTTGCATAATTGAATCACTTGTTGTACGTTTCTTCAAATTGGATAGAATTTTCTTATTTATTATGTTATGTTAGTTTAGCATAACCGACTTAAAAAATTAAGTTAAATCACTTTTTTACTTAAATTTAATTAGTATCTTTAAAATGTTATTTTACGGTGGAAAGAAATATATCTTTGATAGTTTTTGAAAGAAACTGTAATTGACTTTTGAACGCATTATCAAGTATCGCATTGTTTTAGGACATAAAGACAACCATATAGCAATCTTTGCTCATACAAATTTTGAGGAAATAAATTAATTATTCAATTTCCTTAGAGATAATTTGAGTGTTTTCAAATAATTTATTCACTATCGCTTTTTTTATTTTGTTTATTTTATTTATTTATTTATTTATTTTTTAGCAATAATATCAGTATAGGCTATTGTAGACGTGACTTTAAATTGTTATTTGAACCCACAGAAATAATCTTAATGAACAAAACTGCTTTAAAAATTTCTAGAGTAACGGAGTAGTAACTTTTAAGTACAATTGCTGCTTTGTTATTCTTTAAATGTTTGGCCCTATTTGAAAACGGATAACGTTCTTTGATAAACACCTTTAATTGATAGAATGTATGACTTTTTAATGCAGTTATTATTGTATAGCATATTTTTTCATGTATTCCAGATAATATATTCTCATATAAGTAGTGTTTTTATGTTTTCCTATTCATTTATCCTTAACACGCTGATAGCCAATAAATGGATATAGTTCCGAAGAGTACACTTAGTCTGTGTAACAAACTTATACTGATAATTCATAGACATTTAATAGACCAATGACAAATGAACAGCGAATGGATGTTGAATGAGCCACCTGATCCTACTCAAGATTTATTTTAACTGTAGGATCGAACTGAGAACCTTTACCTTATGAAGCTGAGCTTCAACTACGCTTCCGACCACTATTTATTAGTAATAATTTTTTTAAATCTGTAATATAGAGTTTTTTTGGGCATTGGGCCGTCTCAGTGACATATGCAAGTTGAGGTTAGATTAGAATAGTAAAGTTGATAAGTGTCAGGAGATTACTGCCCTGCGTTTGATTGTTAATCCATACCAATTTATTCAAGTATTTTATGTGAACGTTTGTTCCTTTTTTTTAAATAATGATATTGTAAATGCAAAACAAAGTTTTATTGGACTCCGTAGGCCCACTCAATTACTATAAAAAGTTGTTTTACATTTTTGATAAGAACTTTTTTGTTAATTAATTAAAGTTCATAAGAATCTAAGATTAGTTATTAAAAGTGTTGATAAATAATCTATTAAAGTTTCAATTTAATCTGACTTAAGATGTTTTTAGTAAATTTTTGTTATGAACTTCTGTACATTAGGCTCTTTTTTAATTCTACCTGTCATAAAAAAGCTTTAAAATATAAAAATGTTCCCTTCATACTCAAACACATACAAATAAGTAAGGGAAGTTCTAATGGAACTTTCGTTTTCCTAGTGTAATTGGTTTCTTTAGAATGATGTTTCAAATTCGAGTGTTTATATAAACAAGGCCTCACATTTTTTTACTTGTTTAAATCCTGTTATTTGCATCTTTTTTTAGAAATGAAGCTCATGGTTTTATTGTTATTAAAATATTCTGTTTTTGTATCTATTTGCCAGAAAATTATCCAACAATTGTTAGAACATCTTCTTGTTTCTCTTTACAAAATGCACTTTCTAGTTAATGATCTTTTTTTTAAGTTACAACACACCTAGATTCTTATATATGTACCGTAGATTTTCTCAATAAAAGAATTTATTTTGTGTCTATTTTTGTTAAATAGATCTCGATCGTCAAGACGACACACTCGACGCGATTGAGTGTTAGATGAACGAGGGTAGTCATTGTTAGTAACTAAGGACGACTGTTCCTTAGAAAAAAAAACATTTATTTTACATAATTCTAATATCCAGAGCAACTAAGCACCCATAACTTTGAACTAGATAGTTTTGGTCTGTTTTTTGGCCAAACTGTAAAGTCTCTTCCTGGTATAACACCTGAATCCTTGCAACCGTCCCACGCAGGACACCTCTTCTCTAGTAGTGTCCTCGTCGATGGTAAGCGTTTAGCAGATGCCCTATCAGTGTTCATAGGACTGAAAGAATGTATCAAGAATATTTGTGAAACCGTCTGAAAGATAACTTTCTTGAAATTACCATGCCTTTTGACTCTGCCAGTGATCTTGTTGAAGAATGCCATCAAACGTTCGATCCACCTGGTCAGACTGATTCATGCAATAATGAAAGTCTGTCCAGTATCCGCTACACAATGCAGTCCGAAGTGTCAAACGGGAGCAATCCAATTGTGATGATGGTCCTGATCTCCCAGTCACAATAGTGTCAGGACAGTTTGTCACAGAAGATCTACATCACATTTGCTCGCCAATCAGAGGTCCCGCTACTCACATCAGCCGATATAGGCTCGGACTGTTAGATGTGACAGATCTCTGCTTTCCCCGGGTGGCACAATTGACATGCGTAACAACCAGAAGGTGCAAGAAATGGCAGTTGAATGACGAGAGGTCGAAATGCTTTGAGCTAAGAGCTTCTGGAATAAGGCATGATTGAATAGACCATCGTAATGTGTTGTTATTTGATGATTACGATGAATACAGAATGGTGTAGAATTCTGTGACTACAAAGCCATCTTCGTAATTTTAAGTTACTATTACGAAGTTGTTCATTGAGATGTTATTTAAAATCCCTTCTGATTATAACGCAAGATTATTCTCTTTTTGCTTTTATACATTTTCTCAGCTAGTTATCGTTTACTAGATACCCAAGTAAAGCTAGTTATTCCATCGTTAAATTTGTTGGCCACATATTTAAATTTGAGAAACGATCTTCATTTCTTATCCTTCTTATGTTTCTTCTTCCTCCTCCTCCTCTTCTTCTTCTTCTTCTTCCTCTTCTCCTTCTCCTCTTTCTATTTGCTGTAATTCTCTTCCAAATATCAAAATATTTGCGTAGTTTTCTAAATTCAATTTGTTTTTATTTTATTTTTTGTGGTATTTATTTATATTCTATAACTGAAAATGTATTATTAAAGGTGTTAAGGGTTTTAGACAATGCACTTCTCAGTAGTACCTATATAATTAACTCATATACACAATATTAAACTGGCTTAATTAAGATTAAAGACTAACACACCTAGTTGATACGTTGTGTTTCTCTATCCTGCACTTCAATTTGAATTCGTTAGGTAGCCCACACAACTCTTAGGTGGGTAGGCAGTTCATAATGATGTCCTTAGGCTTAGAATAGAGATCGTTATAGTTAAGAGTGATATAGTCCAAAAAGTCATCAACTAGATAAAACTGTTAATTACGAAAATGTTTATACGATATCCAAAGTACAATATGTTTCAAGAGCCTCGCCTAATATTAGTGCCTATGAAGATTAAGGAGAAAGAATAGTCTACATTTCTTTGCTACTTTTAAATTCGAGATAAAGCAGCAACATTATCTGCCAATATCTACTGCCACTGTCACGAAGAATTCTAAAGGTCTTCTGATCTTGACCCAAGACCCATGGTCCAGCGACTCAAGGGACATTCGACACCTCGTCATCGTCGAGCCGTGGGCGTGGCGTGGCGGAGTGTTGAGAAACCATGTTAGCTGGGATTAGCTTATCCAAGAGTGCTTGAGAACAACCGCTTGCTTGCGTGGCTCGCACACGCACCCACTGTACCTGTGTAAAACCGGTCGCACCGTGCAGGAAAATGGCGACCACTCAGCTCGGCCCGGACACCAGCCGAGGCTAGGGTTTCCTGAGCTGTTGCGAAACTTGGGTGAAGCCTGATTGTGATTACTCGTAGTGTGTGTGGTGCCACCTGAGAAAGGTATGGCAGCTAAATCGAAACGTCGTCAGCTCGCTGTAAGGAGCTGTATTGTACAATTATAGATTATCAACGTAAGAGTTTGATTGATGTTTTGTAAAATATTAATCTTAAGGCAATACAAAAATTATAATAATAATAGTAAAGAAAACTAGGTCTATGTTATAATTTAAACATATTCTCCATGGGGCTCTTAAAAATAAAATGTCAACCAAATAGTCTATATGACATTTCTTAATTACGTTTCAAACTTTTGATGCCTTCCTTAACCATCCACAGAACTTTTTTTAATACATGTGGAATATTATCAAAATGAGTTTTTATTTTAAACAAATATATTCCATAAAGAGTTTAAAATAAAAGAATGAAAAACCTTAAGATTTATTAAATTTATTAAAAGTGGTTTTTCTTATTTTATTTTTTACGAAGGTGTTTATGGAATTAGTTATGTCTACAATACCCGAAAATCCAAAAAAGATTGTAACACAGACTAAATGCAATCTTTAAGTTATCAAATAAAATGTAAGCATATTCTTCTCCTGCGTCTTGATACTCATTTAAATGTTGAAAGATAAAAAAATGTTGAACAATCCTTACTGTTTCGAGATCTTTAATAAACAAATACTAAACAAAATATAAAAAAAACTTGAGTAGAGTATTATTAAATCCTTTATAAGCTGAAAAAGTCAGTATGACAAATCCCCGAAGTTCCGAAAATACAAAAAGGATGTTGTACTAACATTCAAACTGCAGTAGAAAATATTACTGTGTTCTCTTAAATCAAGGAATATTATTGGTTTAAAAAAATTTTAATAAATATTACTCCACTGCTCCGAAATGAAAAATGGCAAATACTTGATAAAACATTTACATTATCTAGGTCTTCTGGATCTGACCACGTCAAAATGCTATATGTAACGTATAAAATGTTTGCTTCTTTGTATATTCCATTTTCAAGGTGAGACTGTAGTTGCGGTGTAACTCAAGGGAGCACTCGAGTATAAGTCCGAAACGTCAAATTTTTTATATCATGGATAGTCCACGTGGTCAGTACCAGAAGACCTGTATTGACGAACATTGACGAACGTGAAAGCCTATCCACAAAGATTTATAAAATATTTAAAGTTTCAAACGATTTACTTATTTATTTAGCTTTTTGATAATTAATTTTAATTTGATTACTTGTTATACTTTTTTTGATAGTTTTAACTGTTTATTTTATTGTTTAATTTCTGTTGTTATTAATAGTTATTTAGTTGTTTGTTGTGTTTTTTTTTACCAGTTACCTTTTATTTTTTGTTATGTTTTATTTTGTAGTTTATGTTTTTAATGATTTTAATGTTAGTGTAATGTTATGTTGCTGGTTGGTATTTTTGTTGTTAAAATTGCCAAATTAATTCACAGAGCTCGTGTCGTTTTAACATTAATCACTTTTATGTATGTAATTTAACTGACCAATTCTTGACCACAGCTTAGGTCTAGTTAAGTTTAGAACATGACTATTGTTAATGCTTGTTGCCTATAACAAATAATATTTTTTGATTTTATACTTGAGTGAAGGATACAGTTAAATCGAGCTTTTCATTGGAAATTGAGGATAACTTCATGTTTAAAAACACCAAAACAGATATTTCCTATTGCATAAAAAAAAAACTAACGATATAGATTTATATGCATTAAAAGCCCGACAGAAGCATGATCACAGAGCAATACGGTTGACTCATGAAGGGCTGAGCGTCTCATGGAAAATCATTTTTTTTTTTTAGTAAACGACGACTTTACCTAGTGAGTTACAAAAAAAGTTTATTTTGTTAAATAAACGAAATAGGTATGAAAATTTATTGAGAATAATAACTCACATCCCTTCTTACACGACTTCTCTTTGTCTTACCAGGGCAGACATGACTACCTAGTCAAGTCATTTACAGATCTTTTCATTCACTTGTGGACCATCACAAAGTGGAGGCGGACGCACCCCGCGGGCTCAACAATGTGGGATAATTTTTACTATTATAACTCCATTTCCTGTGGTTCAATGGACCGGGTTTAATGAATGGGACGATGTCTAACGACCATCCGACAGGTCTGTGTTTACACTGGTACATCTGGCATATTGAATCTGAATTAACATAATCTAACTATGATATGGAAGTGTGGACTTCTTCTGGCTTCAAAGGAAATGTGGAACTTTCTAGGTGTAATTTTAGGAAAAGCTACAGCTACAAGATACATTACAGCAGGTCTGTTAGAAACTGGCATTACAATCTGCGAATATACAGATTGTAATGCCAGTTTCTGTACAGTCTATATCTTCTATACATTTTCTATAGTAATTATGTGAAATTACATATTTATTAGAGTATAAAGAAGGAATAATTCTTTCCTTTTAGGCCAACTTACTTTTATTTTCTACTTTTTGGTGGTCCTGATTGTTATGAGGTTTTTTTCAAAAATACTAGTTACGTATACTAAATAATAATTTTAAAAATGGGAATTTTTCACTTTATTTATTTATTTTCTCAGTGCATAATATATATTATATATCTTTAGTATTTTTTATGATTTAAGTTGTCTTCAGTCTTTATTTCACTTCCAGTAAATGTTATATACATACATAAAGAAAACACTTAGCTATATTTTGTAATGTTTTTATTAATCAAGATCGATATCGGTCTCGAAAGACCATCTTCAGTTGTACAGAATGATATGGTTATAAAAATACTTGACTGTAGAATAATTAATTCAACAGCTGATACTAAAAAAATTTTAATAAAAATGTAGATGGATAAGTTGTAGATATTTTTAGGCATAATAGCGGTCATAGCACAAGATTGTTATGTCAAAGCAATCTTTTATGAATAAAAGCCAACACAAAAGATTGTTAAGTGTTGTCTTTATATATATATATATATATATATATATATATATATATATATATATATATATATAATTATAAGCAATCTAATGGCTATAAATGTCAAAGTAAATTTTAGTAGCAATGCAATTTTACCACAAAACAAGTTTCTCTATTTCAACTAAACAGTTCATATTTATTTTTATACTTAGTTATATGTAGCACTTGATTATTATATGTCCAAACTAGACCATAAACCGGTATTATAACCATAATCCGAGTTTTTTTATTTATTTATTTTTTGAAAATCATCAAGAATGACATTACAGATTACATATTTAACTATGAAAAATAAAACAAAACTCCACATTTGACAAAAGCCAACGAATGGTCCACTAGGATGGGTCTTCTTATTTAAATTACACTTCAAGTGTTGCGACACTGTTATTATTACGAAACAAATCGTTGAAATAGCAACCCATGTTTTTGCAGTTTTCACGGAGGGAAAACCGCCTTAATAATTCTATACAATTCTTGTAACTTTTATTTTAAGTGTTTATATACTACATATATCTCTTTAATTTCATTAACGGCGAAGTGTAACCTCGGTGCGATACACATGAGACATCCGCTCTGGAAGGGCTAAGTCGGGGACACCACATCAAGGTGTTCCTCTGACAAGGCATAGTGCTGCCTCGGTTTGATACATATGACACCTCCGGTCTGGAAGGGCTAAGTCGGGGACACCACATCAAGGTGTTCATCTGACAAAGTGTAGTGTTGCCTCGGTGCGATACATATGACACCTCCAGTCTGGAAGGGCTGAGTCGAGGACACCACATCAAGGTGTTCCTCTGACAAAGTGTAGTGTTTCCTCGGTGCAATACATGACACCTCCGGTCTGGAAGGGCTAAGTTGGGAACACCACATGAAGGTGTTCCTCTGACAAGCCGTAGTGTTGCCTCGGTTTGATACATATGACACCTCCGGTCTGGAAGGGCTGAGTCGAGGACACCACATCAAGGTGTTCCTCTGACAAGGCGCAGTGTTTCCTCGGTGCAATACACGACACCTCCGGTCTGGAAGGGCTAAGTCGGGGACACCACATCAAGGTGTTCCTCTGACAAAGCGTAGCGTTGCATCGGTGCGATACATATGACACTTTCGGTCTGGAAGGGCTAAGTCGGGGACTACCACATTAAGGTGTTCCTCTGACAAGGCGTAGTGCTGCCTCGGTTTGATACATATGACACCTTCGTTCTGGAAGGGAAGTCGGGGACACCATATCAAGGTGTTCCTCTGACAAGGCGTAGTGCTGCCTCGGTGCAATACATGACACCTCCGGTCTGGAAGGGCTAAGTCGGGGACACCACATGAAGGTGTTCCTCTGACAAGGCGTAGTGCTGCCTCGGTTTGATACATATGACACCTCCGGTCTGGAAGGGCTGAGTCGGGATCACCACATCAAAGTGTTCCTCTGACAAAGCGTAGTGCTGCCTCGCTTTGATACATATGACACCTCCGGTATGGAAGGGCTGAGTCGAGGACACCACATCAAAGTGTTCCTCTGACAAAGCGTAGTGTTGCCTCGGTGCGATACATATGACACCTCCGGTCTGGAAGGGCTATGTCCGGTCTGTGTCCGGCGTCGAACACATCATGGAGTTACCCAGACAAGACGTAGTGCTGCCAAGTCAGTCTCTGAACGTCGGCGTGATACTCTGACATCTCCGATCAAGAAGGGGTCAAGTTGGCATCGACTACATCAAGGTGTTACTCAGTCAAGACGTAGTGCTGCCAAGTCATCCTCAGAACGTCGGCGCGATACTCTGACTCTCCGATCAAGAAGGAGTAAGTCGCCGTCGACCACATCAAGGTGTTACTCATACAAGACGTAGTGCTGCCAAGTCAGTCTCAGAACGTCGGCGTGATATCCAGATACCTAACGTCTAGAAAGGATAAATCGGGGTCGACCACAATATTTTGTCATTTCGAGAGAACGATAGCTAGTTTTACGATGATGTATTTTATCGATGGAGAGCCAAATTGAGAGGAGAACACAGAGGTCGTGGGTGACTTTATATTCTGCTCCTACAAATTTGAGATACGGCTTGGCGGCGAAACACATACAAGCTTCTACGTGGCTTTGCTGTTGAGACGAAACGGTTGCCAAGTAACCAACATTATCATAAATTTCACTCTAGAAGTGATAATTAGTTGTTATCCGTTTTATTTATATACTATTATAAATAACCATGTGCTTTTTTCACAGCACATTTTAAGCTGTACAGTTGACTACCTTTTCTCTAACGGGGGTAGACACACCAATGCAGCCCAATGTATTGTATTATATGTTATATTTAACTAATAGATTTAACGCAGATAATATAACAAGAATTAATGTAAGTTTTGTCTTGATAATTGAGTGCCCATTATAAAAACTTATATTGGCAAGTATCCATTCTTTTTTTAAATCTTTTTTAAGATACGCAAAAAATAAGTTATTTTACAAATTTATGAGGGTTTTATTACTATCTCTTGAAGATGAACATTTCTGTTTGTTATAAAACAGCACTGCACTATTCTTATCGACAGTTGTGAAAAACGTGCAATAATGAAGGATGTACGACCGTACTCAGTAATATAAGCCTTAATCCTGAATCAACGACTGGGATTTATGAATCGAGGTCCTTTTCGAGGATAGTTAGAGACCAATATCTCTTGACGTGTAAAGAGAAATTGGTTAAGACCTAGGGGAACGTACTACAAATAGTACATATGGTGGTAGTAGGATTCTCTAAAGCATACACTTATATGTGTTTTTACCGATCCTTTGAAAAGGAGATACAAACTCGTGGAAGGCTTATTGACCAACTTAGACAATATATGTTTAGATGTTTCCACAAATTATGATTTCCTATTTAGTATTAGTTTCATATTTTTTAGCTTTTGTGGTAAAATTCAATTTGAAATATTCTGTTTAGTGGTATAGTACAGTGTAAAGTATTAACGTAGTCAAATGACATATTTAGTGCACCAGGTGACAATATGTACAAGTTCTTGATGTGGTACATTTCCAAAAACCATGTCGACAGAGGTGAAAGTTTCTGTTTAGACATACCATGAAGTTTCGGCTGTGTACTGTGTAATCACTTAGGTCCTCTTTGTGGCGGCACTAACGCTGACCACTAGATGATATCGATATGTATATAGGAGGCTTTAGAAACCAGAAGATCCTAGGAGCGATGAGCCTTCGTCACCTCTGGTCGCAGCAAGGAGAAGCACTCTATTGGTCAATTGACCGTTCCCTGCATACATTACTGCCGGTCTGGCAGGCTCGGGTTACCACGGTTGGAGCGGGAGACAGGATGGGTACTGACGCCAGAACCCGAGCCGCTCACCGGTAGCTGGTCTTCTTGCTTCTCACACTTCACGGATCGCGGACAGACGACCGGCTGGCATTCCTACCTCCTCCCCTCACTATTGTGGCTCGGTAGGTTCAAGTTTAGAATTCTCTGATGGATGTCGATATGTGAATTTCAGTAGTCTGATATTGAAAAAGGCATAGCTTTAATAACTGAAATATTCAAGGTTCTGACTTATCATAAAATTATCACGAAGTCCCGGTAAAGTTATTTTAGATTCTCCTAAATGCCTAAGATAACTCTCTGTACAAAGTGTCAATACATTGCTATTATAAATGGTACCATAATATCATAATGGTGTACTCTTTAGAATTAATAAATTTACTTTAATTTTGTATCATTTGGTAAACAAATTATAGGAAAATTCCTAATCTGAATGAAACTTGAGAATGCTTTATAGTCTATAAATGAGTTTCATTATAGTTCAATATAAGCCAACTGTTCTTATAAAATGTTTTAGCGTGTTATAGCAAAAGATTTTCTCTTTAAAAGTAAATTTTAATTGAATATTAAATACAAAGCAGGACAGATATAATTGAATACCTGTCCTGATTTGTGATCTGTGAGAATAAGACACTTCCCGTCTTTTATAAACAATTTTTTCTTTATGTTTTTAGTTAATCTTTTAACTCAGCACTAAATATATGAGATTCCCTAAGTTTTAGCAGCCTCTAATATTGGTTTTCAATTATAATTATTTTAATATCAATACCCAAATAATTGTTATAGTTGTATAAGGATTTCCTGTAACAAAATTACCAACTTCATGAAGTTTTATGCGTAGTCTACCTGTAATATTTGGTACTAAATTACTAAATAAAATAAAATTACAAAAACGTTGTTTTTCGTAATATTAAAATAAGTACAATAGTATTTACTGGTTTAATAAACGTTATAAAGTGTATGAATAAAAGATAGTTAGGGCGTCAGGCACGGGATAATGAAGGCGTAAAGCACAATGTAGTGAGGGCGTCAAGTACGGGCTATTGAAGGCGTCTGGCTCGAAGTAGTGAAGGCGTCAGGCACAGGGTAGTGAGGGCGTCAGGCACGGGATAATGAAGGCGTAAAGCACAATGTAGTGAGGGCGTCAAGTACGGGCTATTGAAGGCGTCTGGCTCGAAGTAGTGAAGGCGTCAGGCACAGGGTAGTGAGGGCGTCAGGCACGGGGTAATGAAGGCGTAAAGCACAATGTAGTGAGGGCGTCAAGTACGGGCTATTGAAGGCGTCTGGCTCGAAGTAGTGAAGGCGTCAGGCACAGGGTAGTGAGGGCGTCAGGCACGGGGTAATGAAGGCGTAAAGCACAATGTAGTGAGGGCGTCAAGTACGGGCTATTGAAGGCGTCTGGCTCGAAGTAGTGAAGGCGTCAGGCACAGGGTAGTGAGGGCGTCAGACACGGGGTAATGAAGGCGTAAAGCACAATGTAGTGAGGGCGTCAAGTACGGGCTATTGAAGGCGTCTGGCTCGAAGTAGTGAAGGCGTCAGGCACAGGGTAGTGAGGGCGTCAGGCACGGGATAATGAAGGCGTAAAGCACAATGTAGTTAGGGCGTCAAGTACGGGCTATTGAAGGCGTCTGGCTCGAAGTAGTGAAGGCGTCAGGCACAGGGTAGTGAGGGCGTCAGGCACGGGGTAATGAAGGCGTAAATCACAATGTAGTGAGGGTGTCAAGTACGGGCTATTGAAGGCGTCTGGCTCGAAGTAGTGAAGGCGTCAGGCACAGGGTAGTGAGGGCGTCAGGCACGGGGTAATGAAGGCGTAAATCACAATGTAGTTAGGGTGTCAAGTACGGGCTATTGAAGGCGTCTGGCTCGAAGTAGTGAAGGCGTCAGGCACAGGGTAGTGAGGGCGTCAGGCACGGGGTAATGAAGGCGTAAAGCACAATGTAGTGAGGGCGTCAAGTACGGGCTATTGAAGGCGTCTGGCTCGAAGTAGTGAAGGCGTCAGGCACAGGGTAGTGAGGGCGTCAGGCACGGGGTAATGAAGGCGTAAAGCACAATGTAGTGAGGGCGTCAAGTACGGGCTATTGAAGGCGTCTGGCTCGAAGTAGTGAAGGCGTCAGGCACAGGGTAGTGAGGGCGTCAGGCACGGGGTAGTGAGGGCGTCCAGCACGGGGTAGTGAGGGTGTCAGGCACGGAGTAGTGAGGGCGTTAGGCACGGGGTAGTGAAGGCGTTAGGCACGGGGTAGTGAGTGCGTCAGGCGTGGGGTAGTGAGGGTGTCAAGTACGTACACAATCATGGGTTCCGGCCTGGTGAACAAAATATATAGTTTTAGACAACGGGCACAGAATAACATTATTCTGTGCTCGCTGATTTTAGAGTCGTTTAAATAGATTTCGAGCCATAATAATATTTTTATTCAATTTAAAATTATATAGGAGACTCCTTATATTACTTAAACATACTCGAATTTAACAAAAAAAATGGCACTTTGATCCTGGACAGTGTTTAAGCTTTCAGTTCAAAGTATTTTAATAGACCTTTAGTTAAGTTATTTAATTATTTACTTAATTTAGACTGTTAACTAAATTTGTTACTTAAGAAACAGTTTTAAATTGAATTTCCTTTTAAAATTGTACTAATAATTAGAAAGTAAATAAACTAAAGGTGAAAAATAGTTTTAGGTGAGAGTAAGGCAATCTCAGTTTGAAATCTGCAGTTCAACATAGGAGACTTCAACGCGTGGAATTCAAGAAGTCCGTCCACTTGCCATGCCTATTTCTGCATGTGAGTGTAGACTACCGAATACCTTTTTCAAATTACATTGCAAACTAATGTATAAAACTGCTAGCTTAATTGCATTAATGAATGCGTTAATTTTTCAAAAATGAATAACCTCAAATCTTAATAAAAGTCTAAACAAAATTTGAAAGCAATAAACCAGTGATCAATAGCTTTCTTGTTAATTTACAGTTGGTAAATTAATTGTAATGGGACACACTCCCAACTTAACAATTGGTCCTTGTGGATAATTAGACCGATGTCCCTAAAAGAACGAATGTAAGCATTAATATTTAATGAAAATATTTCCAGCTTACTGTAAGGCCTAAATAGTCAAGAATAGTTTGGCGAAAATATACTGTATATTTCATTGTGTTAGAAAATATTCAAAAATGAATACAATTTTGAATGTATAAAGTGAATATATTTTGTGTTATTCACATAATACCAATTTCGTGCATTATGCTTCTACCTGATATGATTTATAAAAGTATTTTGAAAAATAGGTTTTTTTACTCTTTAAAAAATTAAAAAAAAACCTAATTATTTACACTATTAGGTTTCATGCACAAATCTTCTATAGCATTAGGATTATTTCAAATGTGTGAAAGATACATTCTTTTGATGACAAAGTTAATTATTGTTATTTTTAATGCACAAAATTTAAATGTTAAATATTCCTCAAAACTTCAAGTATAATATCAGTAAGAATAGTATTTTCTTACGCAACAATCAATTGCACGTACCAAAACCGGCCTCAGTGGACCCAAGTGAATCGATTCATAGACATATACTATTTCCTATACTAGTAATAGCGCAGTGAAATCAATTACTATCGTATTTCAGATAATCCGTACTTCATTTTTCTCCCAACTACATCCGAGGGTTGCTAACACATACTACGCCCAGTGTGGATCTGATGCATCCTCAGCCAAAGACAATTAAAATAGCACATTCGTCATGGACCACCGGAGACAAACCCATCCTGGGATTCACTGCTCCTACCGCTCTTTAATTGCAAATTAGCTCCCGTTCGATTATTAACCTTCCGTCTTCCACTCCGTTAATTGCAAACATTAATTGATTTCCTCGATTTTCACCTGGCCACCTTTTAGTTTGTCGGACGACTTTTACCGTCTAAATTTCTATAATGATGGTTGAGTCACTGTAGGCTTAATACTACTTGAGAAAGTCTATTTTATTTACCTTTTTTGTATGCTTCATTATTATAATTCTTCATCCCATATTATTGGTTTAATACTACACTTGGATGCAATACTTCTATCGGACGTCAATTAATTGAATATTATGATGGTAACAAAAACGTACCATTGGTTGATCAGTGAAGTTAAAAATTATTTAAGGTTGAAAAAAATATAATTGACCACTTGTTTAAGATGAATTGCAGATTATAATGTGATTAATCTTAATTGTACAGAAAGATTTTCTGTTGATTAAATTTATACATCAACTTAACGGATAATATAAGGAACTATTAATTTAATAGCTTATAAATTAAATTATAAGCCAAGATTGGGGTTTTGTGCAGGGGAGGGAATTGAGTGTTGTCAGATTGTCAAATCATACCAATACTACGTGGTTCGGATTTCACGCAAAACTGTAAGTCCCTTTGGTCCTTTGGCTTTTGGGCTATTAATAAGTGACCCTTACTTAGGAATGGTTGACTTCAGTTAGTAACAATGACTAGATTCACTGATTTATAGTGTGCACAAACATCTGCCACCTATATTTACTTCTCCCTTAAAATAAATAGAGTTTAAAGTTTGTCTTGTTTTACCAGGCAAAGTTAGGGCTAAGGAGCCCTCTCTAACACTTAATCTGGGGACCAACGGCTTTACGTGACTTCCGAACCACGGGAGCGGCGAGGCAAAATCTATTAGTGGTCATATCGGGAATCGAACCCGGACTGGCAGCGTGGAAGCCAGCGCCTTACAATTCTTACAATTCTTACATATGAGACGCCGACACAACGTTGTTGGTATTTTAAGGCGAATATGAATGGTTATATGAGTGTAGGATGAGTGTGGATGAGTGTAGTCTGGTTACTAACTGAGTTCAACTGTTCCTCAGAAAGGGCAATTTATTAATAGCCCAACAGCCAGGGCAACTAAGGGACCTACAGCTTTACGTGGAATCCGAACCACGTAGTGCTGGTCTGATTTTCAGCTAATTGACAAGTTTGATACTCAGTTATCTCCCCCCACACAACATCCGCACAATGACTACCACCCAACATGGACACCCCAGACTTCTCTAGTAGTGTCCACGCCGATAGCAACCACCGAGCGGACGCCATGTCGGTATCAAGAGGACCGAGCATCCAACCTATCGCCTACAATCTCCCAAACACTTTGTCCCCAAGTAGCTGAGTTACAGCACTGCGCCACCAGTGCCGACATAGCCCCTTATCTACGGCCGCTCCATAATATTGAATATTAAATAGCTCTATAATATTAAAAAATCTCCAGGCTTGCCCAATTTTATCAGTAGGTGATCTATGATTTTCTAAAAATATTAAATTTCATAAATAATTACTTTGCTAGGAGATGATGAGGACTACAGAATCTTCTTTTAAACCTACCTTACATCTTGAGAAAACCAACATAGTTTTCATCCTCATTAATTCAAAATAATTAAATAATACAATAAAGAAAACACTCATAAGTTAAAAAGATATTTAAATGTAATTCAGCTTTTAGGTTGACACCTTCAAGCTGATTTTGTGGCTAGATCAATATTTTTTAGTTTTTTAATAGGCCTAATATAAGGACATGAGTTTCTTTCAGTTGTTTAATCATTTATACAGTTGTAGTTAATCTATTCATTTAGAATCCATTCGAAATGTTTTGAGAAATATAACTTATATAGTAAATTCGTTAGTGTTTCTAAATGAAAGATTGATGTAATTTAAATAAAAGATCTAAATGAAAGATTGAGTTTAACATTGTTTGTATAAAATGGGTATGATGGCCATCGAAATGGTGCTTGTAGGTAAGGTGAGTGGTGTTATGTATTGAAGTAACTGATAGTTAGGTAATAATAATTAATACAGTTAAAAACAACCGCAGTTAGTGACCAGGTAGCTAGAAAGTGCCCTGCGCAAAAATCTTATGGTAAGGGTGTTCTTCATTAAAAGTCGTTTATTCAAAGCTGCTCATTTAAGATTGTCACCAAAACAAAATGTTAAATTCACAGCATTTTACAATGTTGTTAATTATTTTAATTTCTGTTTTATTTAAACATATATCCAATTACCTTAAAAATATTGTTTATTATAAGAAATAAAGCTAGCTAAATGTTTTAAATAAGATTTACAAAACTTTAAGTATAACAATACAGATTAAAACTGCAGAATTTTTTAAAGGGATTTCGATTAGTATTTATCATAGATTTAATCACGAAAAATCCATCAAATTTGTATGATAGAAAATGGGGTTTATTATAGCCTTTAATTTTGAATATAATATTTTAAAGATTATAAAATTGCAGTACATAATCATAACTAACTTTAGATATGCCTACCATGGTCAAAAACAGTTAACAATGAATAGTGAATAATTTTTAAAATTCTCATAAATTCAAATAAAATTATTTATTTTGTGAGGCCTTTCACCTACAATGTAGGCATCATCAGACATCTATTGATTATTAAAAAACGTTTGCTTACAAAATATAATAATGTAAATATTTTAACGAAATTGTAATTTTTATTAAATTTGGAAATATTTTAATTTTTTTGCACTTTTTAAGTAATAGATGTCATCTGAAATTAACCTCGCCTTTTGTTTAAGTTGATGTAATTTGTTTAACTCCGTGGACGTTTAATTTCAGATTACATATATTTCTTAAAAAAGTGCAAGAAAAATAAAATATTTCCAAATTTTATAAAAATTACAATTCCGTTAAAATATTTACATTATTATATTTTGTAAACAAAATTTTTTTTAATTGAATTAAGTTTATGTCTGATGATGCCTACATTGTAGGTGAAAAGCCTCACAAAACAAATAATTTTATTGGAATTTATGAGAATTTTAAAAATTACTGTATTTCCAATTTCCAATACAGAACTCAAAGAATAAATGAATGATTAGTGAATTGGTCCTGTTATTATTATTGTAAGTCTAGTTATTTTATGATTTACCTAACCTCACTTTTAATATTTTGTGGAATTTAAGCAATTTGCCATTATTACTACTCCGTAAATTAGAAAATTAATAAACCTTAACATTTATAGTTCAGGTTTTAACATTTGTTCATATTTTTAACTGTCAATTTATGTTTTAATATACAAGTTTATATTTGATCAAAATACAATTGTTAAATTAGTCGTTACAAACATATTTTAACCGTGTAGAAATTATTATTAATTGGAAAAATATTAATCTGGGACATTACATTTTAAAACTAATTAATTCGTATACAAAAATCTATAAGATTTAATTTTAAATTCCTTAGCTTATTTTAAATGTATGGTAAATGTTTTACTGAGGTAAATAAATCGGTAGCCTATTATTATTATAAATTTTTAATGTTTGGAAACTTTTTTTGTAGAAGATTACAAATGTTTAAAGCTATATTTAAACATGCATACTACGATCCTTTATTTCATACAATTATTTTTTTAATTTTATTTATTTATTTATTTTATTTTATTTTATTTATTTATTTATTTTTTTTCATTCTTTTGTGACTCCCTCTGGTCTGACTGAGGTAGGGGAGCGTGGTTCACTGAAATCGACCACCATAATATTTGTGCATTTTGTACTTTTATTGTAATATATTTGTGCATTTAGTGCTTATATTGTAATAAATTTGTGTTGTGTGACGTTTACTTGTGCTGCGTGTTCATACACTTATATAAACAAATATTAAGGATTATTAAAATTATCAAGATAGTAATATTTTTTAATTTATTTTTGTTTAGAGTCGCTTTAATAATAATTATTGGCTAAAAATTAAGTAGTACGCTTCAAACTTGCATTGTCGGAACATTTTCAATCAGAGTCCAGATTAAGAGTATAAAATGTAAAATAAATGCAATGGTAGTAATATTTTACGAATGATCATTAATTTTCATTTCAAAATAATTAATGACTGTTTAAAAACGCATTATTACCGCATTAAATCGAGGTGAACATTACATTGAATGATTGTTTATAACAAATTTTAATTTTTAAAATTATAACCCTAATGAATGAATCCCATTATTTAGTATTAAAACACTTGTTATCGTGAAACGTAAGTGTCAAGAGAACGAAATCGATGGCCCCATAAAGGAGGTTGTAACAAATGTGAAGCACGCCACAACATTTTGGCGATCCATCGTCAAGGGCGACATATCGGCCTGTACCTGGCTTACCGAGTGACATATTTCTTACCACTCCCATCAACCCTCAGCCGATAAGCAAGGCCGTTAGCGGGGAGCGTGAGTAGCGTGCAACACTCGTACTCGGATACATCTGACCTATTAACCGAGATTTCAGTAAATTTCTGTTTGGTCAGGCAGTTTTATTAGTTTAATTTAAATTTCAAACTACAACTAATGACTGGTAAATTTAATATTTTTTCAATTATCAAATAAGTACAAAACGTCAAATTAAACATTTAAATTATTTATTTTAGTTTATTTTAAATTTAAACTAACTATTTTAAAGTTTAATTTTAAATACGTTTCAGTATAATTTTAAAATCTAAAAATATATTTACCAAGTAAAATATTAGTTTAAAATTAATTATAATATTTGTTTAATACTATAATATGTCTAAGTTTATTATGTCTAAACTTTAAAATAATAGTTATTTTATTTCGATTAAATTTTAGTTTGTAGTAGTATGTTGGCAAACAAAATGGGATGAAATAGTGAATATAAAGAAAAAACTTAATTGATAAAGATCAGTGAATACTAACTTTAATCATTAAAAAAAAAAAATATAATTGTTATAATATTAAACTTATTCAGGAAATAATTGAAACCCTTTGTTGACGGGATTAACAAACTATCCCGTAAGGATAGTCAGGAATATTACCGTATTTTTTCCATTTACTTTTTAATTAATAGAGTTTATCATTTAATAAAGTGCATTTCAAATTTATTTATATTTATATGTATGTATCCTTTTATGTATTGTAAATATATTTATGTGTACTTATACTTTTATCAATTGTTTTGCGTTCTAGTATTTCAAATGGGTTTTTTAGTTATTCTGGGATTCAATATATGCTCAGAAGTATTTTCTACAAGCACAGTCAATAAAATGAATTGAATTGAATTAAAAAATGCATAATCTCTCAAATAAATAGAAAATTATTTCTAGAGGAAGAGACTAAAAGACTGACAGATATAGAAGAGTTGGAGGAAGGAAAAAGACCAAAGGAAGTTCAAGGCCAGGAATTATTGAGGAAGAGATATGATGAGAAAATGGGTTCACCAGAGAGAGATGCTTGACAGGAACACATGGAGAACCGTGAACCACCCAATCTCGGACTTGTTAGGAATGTTCTTTTTGTGTCTTATGAGATAAAAAGGGACAACTACTTTATTATTCGGTCGTAAATATACATTGTTCTGTTTCGATTGTAACGTGCAAATAGTTACCCATCTCAGTCATCCGTGATCGTCCTCATACTGTAAGGAGTTAGCTCTTAGCACAGAGGTCGCTTTCTTATGGCCGCTACTCAGCAGTCATTTAACACACTATTAGATGCGACCTCTGTTTCCTTCTACTCTTTTATCTCAGTGAAAATACGCGATGATACTTCTCCAATACAACAATGTACTCTTACAAATATAATTTTAAACGCTATAACAATACCAAAATAAAAAAAAAATTTAAATCAGAATTGAATCAGTTGTTTTAAAATTAAATTTTTAGTAATGATTATGTTAGTTAAATTTATTGTTATGTCATATTATTGTTGTATTTTCCTCGTTGTTGTTATTGCTTTTATTCTATTTGTCTTACATCATTATATGTAATTTTAGTTTAACTTCTCCGTGTTAACCGTTAGGAGTTCTTCTTTTTATCTGTCTTGGAGATAAAATATAATTATATAATAAACATGCAATAATAATAGTAATAGGTCTTTCGTGGTTTTAAGATAGCTTGGAGAATTTCAGTAGAGTGGATCCCACATTAAAATATTTTAATGTGGTAATTGGTTAATAAGCCAATAACTAATGTAATTGGGTTTGTGCTTGTACTAGCATGTGACTTAACAAATTAATCCACAACTTGCGTCCCCATTCTGAGTTAAAAACACTCCGAATAAAATAAAAACTTCAATACTACTATTTAAAATATAAATTAAACGTTAAGATAAAAGGGATTAACTATTATACGCGCTTGGTTAAATTTGTTTATTCAAAATGACTTTTAAATTTAGAATCAGTTTGTGTATAATATAGTAAGGATCTTTTTTCGATAATTCACTACCAGTACTTTTTTTATCGCAATTACTGTTAGGTTAGGTTAGATGTCTTCTGAAGTTGAACACAAGCTGGTACCTAAATCCAATTATTGACTTGTCGCCGAATGCACTCTCCGTGTGTAAGTTCTTGGATAGGATAAGATAACGCCAGCGATATCTTTGTTTCTTTCTCAGAAAGTGTATCTAGTTGAATAATGCAGAACGTAGTCGTCATTCACCGACTCATTGATCCTTGCCGACAATCTAAAAACTCTAAATTAACGAGGATATGATAAATTGAATAATAACTATAATTAAGTACCCTTTATTAACATTTTATAATAATACATGACCGGTTTCGGCTCTTAGGCCATCTTCAGATTGTAAATAACATAACCTATAATAAATGAACAATTATAAAAATAAAAATAATACAGATGAAAATAACATAACATATGATTAATTTAGTGTGTGGGTAAGTTGAATTTTACTTTTGATTCTTATGTTATTTTAATTTCTCTTATTTTTTCATATAGGGCCTATAGGATTTTCCATGTTAATTTGTGTATTTAATATGTTCTATGGTTCAATATAATTGTTTATGTATATGTGTAAATTTTCTTTGGTATCAATTTGTTCTTCTTTCTTCTCATATTCTAAAACTGTAAAATTTTCATTTATATTTTGGTAACTGTGATTTGACTGGAGAATATGTTCAGCAAAGTTAGATTTAATTGATATTGAGTAGTTGTTTCTCATTACGTTACAATGCACACATACAAGCCATAAGTTACATAAATGAAAATGTTACAGTTTTAGAATATGTGAAGAAAGGAGAAAAAATGAATATTAAAGAAAATTTACACATACACATAAACAATTATATTGAACCATAGAAAATATTAAATATACAAATTAACATGAAAAATACTATATACGAAAAAATAAGAGACATTAAAAAACATAAGAATCAAAGGTAAAATTCAACTTACCCACACATTAAATTAATCATATATTATGTTATTTTCACCTGTTTTATTTTTATAATTGTTCATTTAGTATAGGTTATATTATTTAAAATCTGAAGATGGCCTAAGATCCGAAACCGGTAATGTATTTTTATAAAAATGAATAAAATGGTACATAATTATAATTGTTATTCAATTTATTAAACTAGTAGCCCTAACTCGTGAACCAGTTTATACATTTAACAAGGATATGAACTGAGCTTGAAAATTTACGTTTATTTAAACACAAGTGCCTTCTAAATTTTATGTTAAATGTATCTAAAATTCTTGTTCAAATGTTTAGTTCTCGGATTGAACCATAAAATTCAAATTCAACAAGAAATTTTTAAATATCACACAATGTTGAGTTTCCACGCACTTCAGAACTAAAAGCGAGTCTTTTACCTCCTCTTTTACAACAATATAAATTGAATCTGCAGTAAATAACAAAGCAATAAGTTATATAGAAATTGTAAAGGACCATTTATTTACGAATTCTCACTTTAAAAATAAAATAGTTGTATTATTTTTTGTTCATTCAATATTTAGGTATTATTTTTTTCTGATTATATTGAAGAATATATTTATAAAGACGCAGAAGAGGAAGAACATATGAATTGTAAATTTCTTAATAAATATTTTGTCTTTTATTATTATAACCACGATCGGCAAGACATGGACAAAAATAAATTGTGAAAAAGTGTGATGTGTACAGATTTGCAATTATAATACTCATCATTGATCCTTAGGTGGGCCATTTGTTAACTACTAGCCCAACAGCCATAACAACTAATGAACCATAGCTAATTGTGGAATCCGAACCACATAGTATTAGTCTAGTTTTCAGCTAACTGAGATGCTGGTACACAATTTTGGACAGCATCCGAAACAACACCCAACACGAATATCCCAACCATCTCTAGTGGTGTCCACGCCGATATCAACCATTGAGCGGACACCGTGTCGAGTTTATGAGGAGCGTGAATAAAACCTTTAACCTATAACGTCAACAACACAGCCCTGAAGTAGCTGGATTACAGCACTACACCCATTTAAACTTAGGGTCTTTATTACAAATGGACTGCCAGTGCCACCACTCGTACATCATTGTCTATGCAATATATGTTACTTTTGCGAGAAAAGCATATTAATGTATTGATGTATGTTAAGTTACTATAGTTAAGAGAATGTTAGATTACATTTGGTTGTATTAGGTGATGTAAATTAGAATAAGTTAACACGGCTAATTAGCTGGTTAAGAGGATAGGTTCCCAATAACTGACCCAACATTTGTATAAGCTTACTATACATGTTTTTAATGCCTCATATATTATAAACACATATTTGAATACGGCACACTTAACCACAAGTTTCTAGTTGTAATTTAAAATTTTGTTGAAGTGTTCTTTTTTTAAAATAAATACTCTACACCTTTTTAATAAGCCAAATCTAGATGTAGCCTACAACAAATTATAGGTGCATGTCAACACATTAATAATGATTAACTTTCAACAGATAAATTATTTTAAATTCCTGATCGTGAAATAAACCCGTTTTGGCTACTCAGGAATAAGAAGAACATCTCATGCTACTTAAATATAGAAAGGTCTTTATTATTGTGGATGAATGTGGACCGATGTGTCTTGCCTTCAGGCCATCTGTCAGCAGTAAACTGCCTTATAAATCGCCAACGGGGGATAATCCTTGGATTACAATCACCATGGGTGTTGTGGACTCAGTCTTCTTGTACGCATGAATCTTCGGTAACTGCTGGCGCGACTTCGGCCAACTAGAGCGGGTCCATCACGATGGCTTGGGGACATTACGTCCGTAGGATTTGTCGTCTGAAGCGCTGTATAATTGTCTCGAGTCAGGCAAGTGCCTGTTGGCCACTTTATATGTCATGAATCAGTAGTCTTAGTTTCCAATTTTCTATGGGGAATAAACGTTATTCAGGAGGGTGATAGGTGAAATTTATTTAAGTACCTTTTTTGTTCAGGTTTGTAATTTTTTAAGTTTAGGTTGTAATCTTTCGTTCGGCTACGTATCGCTACTTTAGATACGTCAACTTACGTTAGGTTAGACATTTCTGTAGATATAAATACAAATTTTATTTTTAATATGACTAAATACGACATTTTGCCGTTTTTAAAAACATGTTTATGATACTGAGAAGGTTATAGATCTTTTTTAATTTTATAAAGAGGAGAAGTTTGATGGATTCAGTGGAAATTTTAAAAATTATAAACATAAAAAAGTGAATCCATTTTTATTTGTGTGGATTTAATCATCAGCTGTTACAAAAAATAAGTAAACATAGACTTTTGAAATAGACTAAGTAACAACATTAAGTGTTTATATTTAGAGTAAAACTATAAAAAGAGTACAAATAAAGTCCAGTTAGTGAGCTACTATAAATATATTTACATAACATTATTTTACTTAATACATTTAACCAATAATATTTGTTATCAAAAGCTACATGTCGATGACGAAGGGTAACAGAGTTTGAACGTGAAGCGTGCAGGGGTGTCCCCTAGTATATACATAATCATATAATAATACTTACTCATCTACTACATTGCATTCTATTAATGCTTCGGTTTAAGAAAAGTTTCTGCCATTTAATGCTCCATGCAAAAATCAACAATGAGTTGTATGCAAATTACACCGTTGTAAGAACTGAACTTAAAATAATTTGCTGGTTCTAATACATCATAAGTTCATGTCGATAACTAAATAAAAAAAATACTAACTTTTTATCCTTGATAATCTCTTAATCTGTAAGTTATACAAAGAATTTCAACAGTTCTTGTTGCCGTAAATAATTCACAGTTTTTGATAACTTATATTACAGACACCATTCGAAAGTTTTCATTGAACGTTTTAAAAATATCTTCTTCTATACCACTTTAAAAACTTTCATTGATTCTGGACAGCACAAAAAATAACAGTGGCATATATTATTTTTTGGGACACCATAGTTGATTAAATATTGGAAAAGTTTTATAAAAAGCAATGAAGAAGAAATCTTTTGCAATTTGTGTCTCAACCATCATGGCAAAATCTTGCTTTTTACCTCATAAAGTATTCCATCCTTGAAAAATATAAAAGGCAGCTAACAATTAATTCATATTCATATATGTGACAAAAATTATCTTGACGTAGCCTTGTTAAGTGCAAAGATTTTGTCTTTCTTTTTTACATTGTTCTTTGTGTTTACCGTTAATTTATTTATTTAAGAATATTTAAGAATGTTCTTCATCGTCGTGGCTTGTTCATTATTCAGAATTTTCAATGAGTCATGTCAAAAATAATAAAGAGTAAATCTTCTGAGAATTTTGACATATTATCTCACATCTGAATCTTAAAACAAGCGTATCCTATTGAATTTCGTGAAAGTTTGTCTTCGTGGGATTTTCTCTTGGAATCTGCTCGAGTTTGTTTTTTTTCTTTCGAAAAGTGATTGTTAAGACAATTTGCATATCTGAATAAACAGGAGCCTGATTGTACCTTTGTTTTTATGTTAAATCATATATTACGTACTTTACTCCAGAATTGTGCATATTTGATCTATATGTCCATATATACAAACTTCTTAGGCCAATTTTATAAATTTTGCAAACAAATAGTACTTTACTAATAAAATTTCTCGTTCAGGATCAGAAACTCCAGAAAGTGTTTTGTCAATAACACAGTTATACTTATCTAAAGCTATTATTCTTTCCGTTTAGTTTATAATTCCCCAAAAAATCTGCCCCAGAGCATTTCAACAAAATATACGCTAGAAAGTAATTTGTTCATTTATACTTTAGACGCATTTTCAAAGTACATATTGAAACAAAAATATATCCAATTTTGATAAACAAATAATTTACTTCGAACAAATATAAGTCTTATATAGTTTCGATTATATAGTTGATATTAAAAGGCAATAACAATTATTATTGCCACTTGCATGTTTACATGTTGTAAGAACTTCCCGCTGAGAAAAAAATTTATTCAATTCCCATAGTCGAAGTAGAAAAATACTTCATCCTTGATGGAGATAAAACAACACTTGCAGCTTATCGAGGTAACGTTGTTCGATACAACAACCGGTTGATATATATACTCGAGACATGATTGATCATCGAACATTATGCGATTGTCTAGCTTGATTCATTTACTGACTTGTTGAGAGCGGCTGACACTATCGACTACTTTATTCGTTCTACTGTCTTATCAGATGTTTTTAATCTGAATTAATTTAAAATGCAAATTCCACGATAAAGTATTGTACGCCATGTACTTTTATCTTTTACAACTTCTTTATCGAATCACAAAACTATGATTGTGTTTGTGTTTCTAATTACTGGTACATCAAAGATTAGACTTTCGAACAAACTTCTTTCTTTGTGTGGTGAAAATGTCTACGCTTGAAGAAGGATAGTGTGACACAACATCTTGTAGTAGTAAGGATACAACATCTTGATACAAAATTTAAAAAGATTATCTTAGAAAATCTTACACCTCTTTACTTTTCAATTCAATTGAAATTAATATAAATTGAATAGGTTTTGTTCGGTCATAGCTGAACACAGTCTACAGTTGTGCAATCTACTCGAGGGTTGTACATGAGAAAATTCGAAAACTCCCTTATCCCAATTAATTTGTGCCTGTTGGTAACGCTCCCCCTCCTTACGGACAATATTCAGTACACTTGTAGATTTTTATTAGGCCTACTTATTATTATCTTGCATATGACTATGCGTGAGGAAATAAGGTTAATAGGTCATTTGAATCTTTAAAAGCACTTAAGCCTCCTACCGCAGTTTTCCAAATTCAGAAAATGTAAAGGTACAAACATATCTTTTATCAATATCATTGATTGAAGGCAGTAAATTTACAATAAATACCCCTTATAGTAATACATTTGTGATATGAGGTGTTCATTTGCTTGTAATTTCTACTTACACTAAACGTGCTAGTGAAAGAAACGTTGTTCATCAGCTCATATTCGAGTCTAAAGTAGGCCTATAACTTTAATTACCTAGTCTAGGAAAAACTCAAAGTGTAGGCCTACATTTGCTCCCGTAGTGAAGCCACGGTAAACAAGCACTGTTGTAGGCCTATTGCTTACGGGTTGCAATGCGTTATCTTTAGATAGAACTATATATTTTTTTCTTTCTTTGTTGTTTTGTACTTTCTAGTTGCAAACTTCGACAAATTTGAAAAGTAATATTCATGATTTACAAAACAAACTAAGCTATATAAGTTTTAATTATTTTCACAGTTTGTAGATAGTGAACATTTATTGTTACGATTATTCGATATCTTTTAAAGTAACAAATAATGAAATAACGATGTTTTCAGTTTTAATTAAATTATATCTTTGTTAGTTATCTCAGCGAAAAACGTTTCTAGTTGAGCTTTATTGAACATTTTAGCTCTCACTTATCACTGTGCAGTTTTAAAAAAACGTCCAATCAGCTGTTTAACAATTTTAATGATATTTTTATATAACAATATTTTGTTATAACAATATTATGATACAAGTCATAGGTTAAGTTTGTAGATGCAATAATTATATGAGGAAGTAATGTGAACCGTTGCATCTAAGTGTCAAATAAAAAACAAACCCTGAAACCTTTATTTAGCTTGTATAAAATGTAACAATTACACTTTAGGCCTTTACTGTATAATAAATTTCTGATTTAGACTGTTAATACATGATAATCTAAAATTTGTTTGTTTTAACATTTTACTTCTAAGGAAAGGTACGTAGTTATGTGTTAAAACAATTTTTTAATGCCATCACACAGTTTGATAGTTTTTTATATAGTTTGTTGATAGCCTGTTTTATTTTCGGAATTCTTTTGATATAGGCCTACTGTAGATTGGAAATAAAATTAACATTTTTGCGTTGTTTCCACACAACTCATTGATATTTCTGGAACATATAAATTTGAAATATAGGGCTTATTATTTTAATCTTTGCTTAAAATAATGATTACAGATTTATAAGAAGCAAAAAGAGAGAGGGGAAAAGTCATACTCTATCGCAGACGAAACGAGCTTAGCGCGGCTGCCAATACGCAGTGCAGGTTGAGAATTTCTACCACGTAGGCCTACTCCTCTCCCAACCCAATACCCTTGTCCACAGTTTCCTTTCTCTCTCATTCTAATGGCAATTTGTAATCTTCCCTCACCCCCTAGGCGGCCACGCAGCCCTTTGTCATTCATTCTCTGTCTCATTCTAGGCTGCCGCGCTTCAAGTTCGACCTAGCGGCAGCCGCGCCAAGATTGCAAATTAGCAAAAAAGTAGTGCGACTTTTTAACACGGCTTTCACTTCATATAGATGTGTATACATTTTTAACATTAAGACCTAGTGGCAGCCGCGCCAAAATTGCAAAATTAGAAAAAAAGTTGTATGCCTTTTTAACATGGCTTTTCGTTTCTTATAAATGTGTATTCATTGTTAACATTAAGACCTAGTGGCAGCCGCGCCAAGATTGTAAAATTAGAAAAAAAGTAGTCCGACTTTTTAACATGGATTTTCGCTTCTTATAGATGTGTATTCATTGTTAACATTAATAGCCTAGTTTGTATCAATTCAAATATTCATGTGAACTACTTTGTTAACAGCATGCAGAAATAATTTAACAAGCAACGTTTTCTTGTATCCAAAATAGGGCCTAAATACGCACAAAGGTGGTCTTTTCATATGTTAGAATCTAATATGAAAATATAATTTTTGTCGTGTTATCGGTCAAGGGAAATGTTGTAGATGGTATTACATTTCTATTAAAGAGCTAATTTATTTTTTGAGTTGGTGGGCTGGGTATTTATATTTTAATGCAAGTTCACAGTAGGCTTCACTTAACATTTAAACAAAAAATATAAAAAGAACAGTTCAGAAAGGTACAATGATATGTCTGGAAGATCCGTTATATTGCTGGGAATGGTTGGTAAGATTTCCTTCTGTATTGTTTAGCCCTAATAAAAAAACTAATAAACAAAAAATATCTATATGTTACTGAACTTTAATTTCGTTAATTATTATACAAAGGTTACTTTTTTGGAAACTGAATATTTTACTATAGCAGGTGTTATTAAGAACAATAATTTTAGTTTATTTTAAAGATATTGCTGCAACACCAAAGGGAGTCCCTATATCGTTGGTGACATGGCCCTTTGGATCATGGCTTGTTTGTCTTATGATGGTTGTAATTGTTTATGGTTAATGTTTACGCTAATTTTACCATAGTTAATTATAACTGATTAAATAAACTTAAATTATTGATAAAGAACAGAATAAATTGATCACTGGTTGACGTAACTTTCGGAACACATTTAATTTTCAAATAATCAAACAATTTGTAGACTTTCATCACACAACTTTGAGATGTTAAATCTAAACTATTTAATTTTATTTAGCAACTTATACTAATAAAGCATAATATAATTTAAAAAAAATAATGTAATGAACTCCTTTTGCCCATAAATATATATTTCTTAACTATATCAAAATCTAAAACATGGTAAATTTATTTTTCGTTCTTTCTGAATCCATTATAGTTTCTCGTCAAAGTATGCTATATTTTAACCTGTCTCCAAATCAATAGAACGGACCTTTTTATAAAACGCTTCTCTATCAATAGGCCGTCAGTAAAATAAAATAATCACATACAGCCTACTGACAAATAGGCTGTAGGCCTATGTGAATGTAGCTTACATTTTATTTGAGTAAAATTTAGGCCCAGGCCTTCAACTCTTAAAAGTAGGCCTGTGATCATTGTTTTTTTATAAAATTCCTCAATATGCCTTTAAAACGATTACAACTTAAAAGTACAGAGTCAATGATGATGTAACAGGTAGTAAAGCCCGTTAAAAGCATGTATCCCGTAGGCCTGTTAACCACACTGCTCTAGCATGACATAGGCATACAAACATAAGATAAGTTTATGTCAAAATATAAATGATACCTACATTCAGAATTAACAAAAGATAAAACTTGAATAAGTCTTGAACTTATTTCACCTTCATAAATCTTAAACAATATAGCCTAACTTAAGAAAAAGTCCAATATTTTAACACTCAAGGCCTAAACAAAGATTGTATTTAAATAATGAACAGAATTCTAAAAAAAAAAGCGCCGAAAACCTCGGATTCATAAAACAATCAGGTCCAGAAAATATGTGGACTATACATATTCTTAAGAAGTAGGAAAAAAAGGAAAAAAGAAATTTAAAGTCGAGAAAAAAGAGATAATCTTTAAAGTTGGTATAACTTTTTGCATTGCTGTAAGACATTTGGTACCGGTATTTTAATTTGCTAATGATTAGACTTCTTTGTTTTTTAAAGTGGATTAGTTTTTTAAAAGCTTTACAAAACACGAGGTATGTTTTGCTTTCAACTTTGATATCTAAAACAACAGAATATTACATTTTATTTTTAATTTATTTGACCTGTCCTTTAGCAACATTAAGTATTAGTTAAAGATAGGCTACAACAATGTGTTTTACTTTGAAGGCAGTGTAATGAATTATAAAATATATACAAAATTGCAAAAGTGGTAAGAATGAAATTTATGAAAGTAAGAAAGTTCAGCGTAAACAGATGTTTGAACTAAGTTTGCCTGAGTTGCAAAAATTGTGAGTTCAAAATGGTTCCTACATATTTTGTTACAAATACGCATACATTAGGGCCTATTTTCATTTGACTGCTGATTTTCCGCAATATTTTAGTAGATTATTCGAATTCAGAAGGCATAATAAACTAACAAATAGTATTTTGATAGATGAATATTAAATCCAAAATTTAAAAAATATTCAGCCAAACCTGGTGTATGAGGTGGAGTGGCTGGCAGTAGGGCAGGGTTGAGAGGAGGCAGTTCCACCCTCCAGTTCGCTCCTGTTCCTCCAGTGATAACAGCAGGGGTGGTTTCTCCTTCGGCCTTGCTGGCTTCCGGGGAGCTTCGCAAGTCTCTGCAAAGGCTGGATACAGAGAAATCGCTACATTTTCCCGTGCTGGAGGTATTGTTGTTGGTGGTTGCTGACGAATTCGTTGTTGATATCAGCATGGTAACGGTGGGATCTTACACGCAATAATTGTTAAAAACTGGTTTTGTTACCATTATCTCGTGAGAAATGTCATAGTTCGTCTTAGGTACAGGTTTCTTTTCAATCCGACAACAACCAGTCGATTTTCGAATACCGTAATTCACAGGGGGGAAACAATCAATTGAAAATGCAGTAAAACCTAACAAAACAAAAATACTTCGACGCAAGCAGTGTTTTAGTGCCGATAAATTCCAGAAAAATTCGTTCTGATATTAGGCCCAAATAGCCCACTCAAAAAATTACAAAATAATGTCCATAAATTATATAATTCTATATATAAACAATAGATTACATAACACAAGAGTTGCAATTTTAGAAGTAATAAATAAAAATAATAGAAATCCGAAACCAGTCCCTTGTGACACACCCTAGAACCAAAACACAGACACAAGTCAAAGTCCACAGAAGCAATCAGTGAGCGACGCGCGCGGATGCGGTGTTGAACACTCGGATCCTTGGCAGTCTTTGAGTTGTAAGCTCACAGTGGCCGCGCACGCTACCGGCCAGGGGGGAGGGGGCAGGGCCCCCACCTGCTTCAGAGGCACCAATAGTCACTCACTCACTACCAGACACTATTTATTGCTCGCTGTGCACTCTCAACTTGCCCACTCCATTTTATCCTCGCCTGGTCGCTCGCTCGTAATGGTCTTACAGAGCTGATAACTGCCAGACTCGCTGATAAGAATTGTCCGAAGATCTGTCGCAGTTATTTTCAGCTTTCACTTTGGAATTTTCGCATGTACGTACTCAGTACTAAATTTCAGGGAGTATGAGTTCTCTTTTAAAAGACAGTTGTCTGAAAATCATACTTGTAGGTGGTAGGCATATTCAACTTTTGTCTTTCAAAGATTCTATCATAAAGTAAAGTTGAATATATTATTTTATCGATATCAGTGTTTGTTGGCTATTGCTATTCAACATCCAACCACGTTCATAGCTCACGGATTTCTTCTGTAAACTTTGACTTGAGCCTATGTTGTTTATGACGTGATTCTGACCGATCACCTGCAGACATAAACCTGAAAATTAACATCTAATACACTCAGTTACTAGTCATGTTAGATCAGTGTTTTTTCCCGAAGACCTGAAAGTGACAAAAATAATAGATTGATTGATGCCATCATGTTGGGTACTGTTAATTTTTTTAAAAAGTTCCATCATTTCAAAGATGCGTATTTATTTTCTTTTTATTAATAACGTAACATCATAATTTATTAAGTTTTTATATAATTTTATATATACATTTCAGAATTCCTTTTCTTTCTCCTACAACGGAAGATGAGACTTCAAGATAAGTCCAAGATCTAAAGCCAACGACATCATGTAGAGCTGATGGCATTTCATCACTCTACTATTGAGAAAAGGGGAAAATCTTGATGCTAGAACTTGAAATACTTCTTTCCAGTTTGGACAGTTTCCCAATTAACTGTTAACCTCTAACAAGGACAAGTATTAAAAAACAGAAACCTACATAAATTTAGTAACGATCGCCCAACTTCTTTTATCTCAACTATTTCTTTTTTAAGAGAATTTTTGCCTAGATAACTAGTTTTTTTAACCAAAGTAACAGTCTTTCCTCTATACTTATATATATCAAAAGAAAGCCCCACTTTCATGTGCCATGAATAATTCTTTAGTTTCTGGTGTTGTTAAATTATTGAACTCAGATAATTATTCCGTTAGAATTTTATTTGATTTGCGTAAATATGTTGACCTGAGTAAAAACTATCTACTGTATACTAACCAACTTGATTATGTAGGCCTACTTGAGAATCAGAGGTGCTAGTTACGCATGGGTAGAATATCATCGTTCCTAGTGTCAAATTCCTTCTTATGATACTTACAAGTGTATCAGGTAAGCCCAGTCTTCTCCAGGAAACGTATTATGAGACTTTCATAAGGTTCTGTGCTCAGCTCTCCTCTTTCTCCTTTTCATAAATGATGCATCTAAATGCATTTCAAATGGTAACTTACGTCTGCTCGCAGATGATAGGCGTACATTTGTAGGTGTGATGAATAAAGATCGATTATCACTATAAGTAAAACTGTGTTAGCATATGCCAACACTAAATTTATTGAAGTCAATATTGATAAAAGCCTGACTTTTGAATCACATGTTGATTCTGTCAATAAGAAGATAAGCTGAGGAATTCTCTTGATTTGTAGTCACTGTCAATTTAGCAAACAATCATGGCATAATACTCTTTTCTCCCAAACGAAGTTTGGGGCGATGAATGTTTCAGAACTGCCTTTATTTTTATTCTACAGTAAACAAGAGCAGTCCATTCTATATTTAAGAATCCTCTCAGGCATTAGGGATTTTTTAAATTTTTTAAAAATTTTCCGACATTTCCTTGTATTTGCTAGAACTTGAAATATACTAAGTAGGTCTAAGTGATTGGTTTGTAGTTAATAAACGGGGTTATCATTTGTTAGAGGTAGTAGGCTAAGTGCTAAGCATGTTCGGACGGCTAGTAAATGCTTGAAATGTATGTAAATAGTGTTTACATTTTTACATTTAGACTCTTCTCTCTAGTGTTTACTGGATTATTTCCAACTGTCCTGGGACATGATAGACTTTGTCCTAGCTTTAACTACCTCGTATTTTCATATCTCTGTTTAAAATCTAACATGTATTGCCTCTTTCAATTAAACGGAGAAACCTTACGAACGGAGTATTTCGTTTGTTTCCATTGACTTTTACATTGGTCTTCGTCTTTACCACGAATGTTACAATGTTAACGCTGTTAAGAGTTTACCAAGAAAATCAAGGGTTTGTTGTCAGCTACCATTTGTTAATTATAAAGCTGCTATGTATTATATATATATATTCATTGATTATAAAATGTAAAGTGATCTAGTTCATCCAACGAGCCATCTAACACCTGCCTCACTGATTCTGTGTATGCTTACCAATCACTCCGTAAAAGAGCGCAGGGGGCACTCTGTAACTATGTGATCCATTGTTTGGATATACTCCCCGTAGGCACATGACTGATCTAGTGTCAATCCCCATTTATACTTCCAGTAATTGCATCTGCCAACGCCAGTTCTCAACCGATTTAACAGTGTCCTCTCCCTACGAGGGAGGTTCATCCCACCTACAGGTATTGATGGATCGTTTATAAGGAACTTAATATGCCTGTGGAAACTGTTCCACGCTACGGTCCAGCTGGTATTGGGCGAGAAGTTTGATCTGCTCAAATGGAAAGCAGTAGGCCTATGTTACGGGTGTAATGGTCGCGTCCAAGCTGTACGTACGTACACCCTGGGTAGTTCTAAACGAGCAACAAATATGGTAGCTGGATTGCACGATATTGTGATCTCCCAGCTATGGCAGCTACCACAAAACATTTTTTAAATTATTTTTCATATAAAATGAAAATAAATGTAGACTGTATGTACAAAAATGATGTTTTTTAAATAGAGAACTAAATTTTTATCTGAACAAGTCAAGATTTGTGTACTTTTGCTGATGAATTTGGGTTAAAATTCTTAATTGTAGTCCTTAAAATCGTTAGGTAAACGAAGAAGTAAAAAAGTAGCCCTTATAAAAAAGCACTGTCTCTAAAAACAGATCCTATTCAACCCTTCTAGAATGAAGAACAACAATAGGCCCTTGATGTTTTAGTTCTTGAAAGTTACTAATAGCACAGGTAATAGGCAACACATTTATTAAAAGAACTAGAACAACGTCTAGTTAATATACTAAACTGCAAACCTGACCAGTCAACCATATACTGTTTAATAAACAGGCCAAACATTACGTAGGCAACGAGCAAGTTTTTCAAACGGCATCGTCCAAAACAGGAACAAACCCTTATCGGAAATAGGGCGAAAAGATTATTAAAAAAAGTATCTTATATTGTTCAAGAAATTATATTGGTTATTGGTTCAAGGTAATAAAGCCCTTAACTTCGGCATGGTCAAACGATGATTTCGTGGCCTTACAATAACTAAACTTGATGCAAGACAGATATTTGAGTAGGCCTATTTTTTACTGAAGTGGTCAATTATTTTTACTGAGATTACAAAATAGCTAGGATGACTGCTCTCTCATTCATCCAGTCCACATGAACGACGTTGACAGCCAGCCTACGCACCACCATCCACCCGGACAAGACAGTGTTCACGACCCTTCCACACATCGAGTTGACGTCTCTCCCCACACCCTCATATGACTATGTTGACGGGCCTTCCACTTACCATCACACGACGACGTATCCCACCCTTCCTCGCAAGAACGATGTTTATATCCTTCCAACACACCCTCACACGTCAATATTTTTGGCCCTCCCAACCACCCTAAACTGACGGCGTTTATAGCCCTCCCATATTCCCTTACAAGAACTAATTTGGCCCTCCCATTTACACACACAACGATGTTGACGTGTCTTCCATCCTCATCTGATGACGTTGATGTTCCTCCCACACTCCTTCAGAGGAACTAAGTTTATGGCCCTTCCACCCACCCTGGAACAACGATGTTGACGCGTCTTCCACTCACTCTAACACGAACGATGTTTGTATTCATCGTCATAATGATGTGATATCATTGAATTAAATCAGTAGAAACAAAAAAGGGAAATTTCCAAAAAATAAAACTGACACTAAATTATATTCTTACCTAAGCACTTAAAGAAAATTATACAGCAATAAAACTGCAAACAATTAGCGAACGAAAATAAACAGCTAATGGCAATAAAACGTTATAGATGTACACCTCATTAAAGAGTACACCCAGCGGTTGACAACCGGTGAATAACAGCTCTCAAGGAACGATATAGGAGCAAAACGGCGCGAGATCAAACCGTGCAAAAAAGGAAACATAAATAAATAAAAACAAGACCGGTGGTAATGTAAAGGCGACACCTAGAGGAGGTACTAATAACTGAACCCGGGTGTAAATCAAAGAGTGAGTTGTCCCGGCCCACACGAGCCGTCGTCCAATGCATCACCTGGCCGACGATAAGAGGCTACAGTTGGTTCTGTAGAAGATGGGCGTGAAAATCTTCACGAAAACTGAGCCGGTAATAGGGAAATTTGGAGAAAACACTTGGGTAAGATCACAACAATGAAAGATCTTGGTAACAATCATTTGACAACAATAGAATAATCAACAATGGGTGCTTTGTTGACGTCCGGTTCTCCCCTGGAAGGAGTGTAGAGTCGAAGCAGTAAGGTGCGATAAGCGGATCGTTGCTGGGTCGCAGTTACGGCTTCTGAGGCTGCTCTTGGCAATCGAAACCTCGCCTTCGAGCAGCCCCAGCGGTTCCCAGATATCCGAGCTTTTATGGCACCGAGTATATCGAGAAATCGAGTTTTAATAGAGACTCTATTAAGAATTTACACTTTCGTCCTTTGTGTTTACTACAGTTTTATCTACCTATGACTAAGGCATGTACAGTCTATGTGTTTATCAGTATATGTATGTATCTTTTAGGGATGTATGTATTTTTCTCATAGGTAGCCTATCTATGTAAAAATGAGAAATTAGGGAGGAAAAGACCTAATTCGTCTAAAATTCTGTTGATGATGTAGGTATTCTTCAAATGTAAAATCAGTTTGTACATCAAAGAATTTTAATTTTCAACATTCCTTGTGGGCCTAGTAATATAGTTTTTTATTTATTTATTTTTTTTTTTTTATCACCCATATTATTTGATTTTAGAGTTGCAAAGTAACTCACAATAAGGTTTTTTTATCCCCATAAAAAACAGTTCTTTAATATTCTAGAGTTTTTCTTTCCTTTTTTTCTTTTTTTTTTTTTTTTTGATTTGAGCGTTTTATTGACTATTCAGGAAATCAAAAACTTACTTTACCTTGGTAGGAGACTTATTTTTGGCAGTAGACTTTGTCAAATTAATGGTCAAAAAATTAACAATAATTAAAAAGTGAAGAACTATTCCAAATAGCACCCTTTTTGGTTAAAGGAACATATTTTTTACGCACCCAAAATAATCAAAACATTATAAAGCCAACTATTTTAAATATATAAAAAAATTCCACTTAATTAAACGGTTTTTACAGCAAAGATAGGGTCTACCTACAAAATACAATTAACAAACTGACATTGACCAAATCGAACATTCTAAAGTGCCCAGTTTTAGAATTTTCAAACTTTTCAATGATTACCGAATACTAAAGACCACTCTTTTTGTATATTTATTTTTAACGTAACTAAATTAACGTTATGTGTTAATTTTTTGTTGAAAAATGTAATATCAGAATTATTTTCAGCTAAATTGTTTGCTAGTAAGTCTTTAAAACATATAATCAATTACTATATGTTAAGAATCAATGTTGGAAAGGTAGAAAAGCTATGTGGTAAGTAGGCTATGTATGTGCAAGTATAATTCGCATGAAATTCATACGTAGATGGGAAGTGTCTTTCATTGATCGGTTCGTCAAGTTGTGAAGGGATATTACGACTCTGCATGAAGTGGTTGAAACTCTTCATGAAGTGGTACGGAAATATCTTCACTTCACGTAAACGTACACCTACAATTGAGGGAAGGCACTAAGTTGTGGGTGTTTATGAAAGGGATTTATGATAACGTGTGTAGGAAGATCAGGATGATTCCTGGAGCGGTGTAGGCCTATGTATGGAATATGGAAACTTCATCCTTCACGTATATCTTACAAAATAGAATGAATATATTAAATTGTATCAATCAAAGTTCTTAAACGGGATCGTCGGGTTGTGTAAGAGGGTTGCAATGCTCCATGGGATGGTATGTAGTATATGCATGAAATGCGGAGGTTTTCAGTTCTCGTACATTTATGACAATAATGACAATCTATCAAGTTCTGTAAATAGATGTTCGTGCAATGCATTATAAATTTGTGTAGAAGGAAAAGAATGTCCATGAAGTGGTGGGTAATGTATGAAGTATAGAATGTTCTTCATTACTCATACACTCCCGAAAATAGAGAAAATCTATAGTCGGCGAGTCACAAGAAGTTCTCTGAACTTCATCTTCATGTGATATTGAAGGCGTTGATTTCCTTTGAAACAGCATAAGTCATGTAGCGTACATGTCGTAATTACTAATTATGATGATGTACACTACATGACTTGTGCTATTTCAATGGAAATTAGCGCCATCAATATCACAGAGCCATGAAGTTCATAGGACTTCTCGTCATTCCCGACAATACTAAGTTGTGTAAAGCATTTCATGAAAGAAATTATCAAATTGTGTCATAAAAATGATTGTTTGCTGAGTATGAACGTTTAATAATTAGACGTGTAAGTCGGTTTAGTGTGATTTTGTCAGGGTCCATGAGTGATTATATTCAGGGTCCATCATCGTAAGTTGGAAGGTTTGAAATATCAGTCAAATGTACGAAGATATTTGTAAAAGGTCTGAAAGTTTTGCACAAAGAAAGTTTTTTAGGATAAACTGAGAGGTGTGGATCAGAATCAAGGAGAGGCCTTATACCTGGAGAGATTGTGAGTGTCCAATAAATTGAGTACTTCGATCACCAGAAATATTGATGGAGGGCAAGTGAAATAATCTTTTTCGGCCAAAATCCTCAAGTGATGCTACAGGCATGATGATTTTAGGGATATAATATATTGCGTACCTTAGAGTTGTCATCACCACTTTCTACGTGTCTGAGTAAATGGGAGGGGTATCACTTAAATTGATAGAGTGGGCGGGATTGTTCATTTGACGATATCTACGTGAAAAGAATGGAATGACATTTAACATGCAAGTTACGAAAAGGATGTTATTTCCATTAAGCACAGAGTACATAGGATTTGTATCAATAGGAATCTATTTTTCCAAAACATTTTACTGGATTTCCATACACCGATCGAGAAAATCGGGTCGTAAGTAAAGTATGGCCAGTCCAGCAAGGGTTGGGGTGCTATTTAATACGGCCTTCACACTATGATTGCCCTGCTTCATGGTGGGGCTTCCCCCAGTGTCAAATTACCCAATCTCAATGGACTCCATTATTATTGGTCGATAACCTTATGATTTTGTCTAACAGTATTGTATGGTTATTTTTTTATCTCTACAGCGTTTACGGACTGCACAGGATATTCCATAGCCCAATAGACAGTGTCTATTGAGCCCTGGTATATTCGAAAAATTAGTGTTTTTGTTAAGGCATCAGCGTGTGAACATTTTACGGAAAAAATTTAACTAGTCACGTTAACAGCTCCCCCCCCAAATCAAACAACGTTTGTTTCAACTTTCTCTCTTAAAATTAAAAATCTGCAGATTTTTCTTTGTCTTTTATTTTTCATTTTGTTTACCTATAACACTCTAAAGATGATACAGTCATAAATCAAATAAATAAACTGATGAGTAGACTTTTATAAAAAATGTACAAGCTGTGGTTAAAACTGGTAGGTGTAGTTTTGCTACCTGTCAAAGAAATTGGTCCTCTAGAGAGCCCTATATTGGTCCTCTAGAGAGCCCTATATTGGTCCTCTAGAGAGCCCTATATTGGTCCTCTAGAGAGCCCTATATTGGTCCTCTAGAGAGCCCTATATTGGTCCTCTAGAGAGCCCTATATTGTTCAGTAACCGAGTAACTAAAAGACCTTAGGTTAGTTTTGGAATGACTTTTTGGCGTAATTATATTTTAGATGCTATCCAAGAATCACACAACTATTTCCTAGACGTCCTCCAACTGTCAATTTGAATATACAGTAATAATCATCCCACAATACACATGGGGTTTGTTCTTAGTAGACTACAAGACTAAAGGAACGCAAATATAAAAATGAATCACATGCCTGGCCGTGCATGTGCAAATTCAAGATAATTAATTGTGAGATTAATGCAAATTATAGATTGTAAACTAGATTATAAATCTAATCAGAAAGACTGTCTCTCCTTATTGTAGTAATTAGTTGAACAACAGTAAAGACCAATAGTTGCCACTCTCAGCTATGAACTAATGTGAATTAGGAAGGATCAATTAACCGGTACCTGGTGGTGTTGCAAGTCATTTGCAAGCCTCAGTATGCAAATGTATGCAATAGGTTGAGTGGAGAGAAACCACTTCCCTGCTGCATTGATGTGCATATCATAGCTATCTTACTAGTAGATTTCAACTTGGCGTACTGATAGATATAAACAATTTCAAAAAATTTTTTGCACGCATAGTACATGATCGTGTACGTTTATCTGACGAGTGCTTGAAGATCACTATCGATGTAGGTCTATCGGTTAGACTATCATTTATCATCATTGAGACACGATCATGAAGATATGGGTGTTGAGTGTAGATGAACGATTGTAGTCTTTGTTACTAACTATTTTGGAACTGCATCCATTAACTTAAATGCATACAATTTTGCATACTGCCTGTTTTGAACATATTTTCACTATCTGTTCACTTTATATTTACAGAACAATTTTAGCGCTACAAGAAAAATCCCCATGATCTCCAAACTGTTAGTTGGAGTCGTAGACTTCCAACTTTGGCGGTTACATCACTCTTGCTGAGATAAATGTGTTGCATGCAGGACTCCTTTTCTGCCGTTTAACTCAAAGCACAGAAGGATAAGAGGTTTCAGAACTTACTATAATGGTTTTAAATAGAAAATGTATGTTACACAAATGATGAGTTCTTGTATTAAAACTAGACCTATTCTTAGGCCTACGTAAATTTTACGTAAGAATAGTTTTCACTTTTTACGTAAAATTTTTGCTTGTAAATAATAGGCTCTTACAGCTATGTATTTCATTTAAGGAGGCTTGTTGTCTGTGTGTTGCGATTAATTTCAATTTTATTTATGTATAAGAACTCATTTTCAATTCAATGAAATTTGTACAAAGATAAATGTAAAACTGAGAAGATGATATTTTTCTTATCTTTCTTTCAGTTGATGCCAAATTTGTCTTATTTTAATAGTAGGTATGCCTATATAAATTACGTCAGAGAAATAGTCTACGTGATTTGTAAATGTATGAATTCAGAAAATGAATAAATTTGAATTTTAAAGTCAAATGACTTCTTGCATAGTAGGTCTATCATTTATTGTTAGTCTTGGGGGTTTACAGTTCATCGTGGATTCTGAAGTAATTATTATTGGTTTTATATACATATAGTGGACAAGTCTTTCAGGTCTTATATTATATCTTGGAGAACTTGATAGCCTTGCATAGTGGGATATCGCCCAAATCTGACAACCTAGAAGTTTCCGTTGGTGAAGGTCCAATCTATTATAACATGGGAATTTTTTTATCTTAACTCGGGAAGCTATTTAAAAAAAATAAAAGTAGGCTATTCATTAGGCTCTCTATGTTGTATAGGCTATGAATGTCTTTGCTATTATTTCATTTTCTCCCAAATCTAACTAGGTGTATCTAACCTAATTACAATTCAGACCAAGTACAAAGGACGAAGATCAAGGATACGTGAAGATAAATCATGTCCTCTACGTGACTCCATTTCGGTTGTTTCAGTCCCCTGGTGGTAGGAGACCAGGGGACCATGTTCACCTTGTAAAGTAACGCTGCTACAGGGCTCACCAAGATGTTGTCAGGAGTACGCTCGCTTCGCTTATCTGTCCGCCTTATTTACATCAGGGAGCTTAAAAATTAATGTGGAATACATGTAAGGCAGTCGGCGCGGGGCAGGAGATGTATTTAGAGTATTGGCGGTGGGCGGAGGGAGGGCCGCGGCTAGACCAATGGGAGTGCTGGGCGGGCTCTTTCTGCGGGGAGGGGTGTTGGTGAATTCCTCGCTCCTTGTCAGTCAGTGAAGAGCAGTCGGAGCTATAGAGCACAATATCGTCTAGCGTATCTATGTTTGGAAACATTAAATTGTGAGAACAATACATTTTATAACCTCAACGACTAGCATGCAACATAAACTGCCTAACTTTGGACAACTACAACCTATGGAGTTTGATTTAATTAAATTCGTGTAAGAGGCTTAATTTAATTAATCATATTAAGAATTATTTGAGAGGGTATCTAACATGAAAGAGAATGATGGGTATAAATTAATTCATAATTGAGATCTACTTAAGACTATTTCTAGATAGGACCATTTCGCCTAGTCGCCAAGCAACACCGGAACCAGCAGGATGCGACTTCTGTGATTTACGTTAGCTTTCCAGATGGTTTTTCGTTTTTGATGGCTAAGTTAATATTATTCAACCTCAGGACCTTTTCTGTTAATTCTCTACCACTACTTTTTCCGTTACTTTACGACCATTACTTTTTTATCGCAGTTGCGTTTAGGTTAGGTTAGGTAAATTCAGGTTAGGTTTGGTTAGGTGGCTACTTAAGATGACAAACTGGTAAATCCAATGATTGACACCGCCGAATGCGCTCTCAGTGTGTTAGTTCTTGGAAAGAGATAAGATAAGGCCAGCAATACCGCCAATATCGAATTCCTAGCGGATAAGGAATACCACAGTGGACGTAAAAATGATCGAAGAACAGTTTTTAGAGCAATAGAATATTTATCAAATGGTAGGGAATTAACGGAAACGAAAAAAAAGTAGTGGTAGTGAATTAACGGAAAAGATCCGAATCTCAGTTTCTCTCTCATTGTAGTCAAGTTTAATTAGTTCCTATACAACCCAGATAGACTAGACTTATTCATCAGGCTATGGAGTCACAGTGAGTGGTCAATAATGAATAATGGCGATGATTTTAATGATGAAGATTGTGGTAGTGTGGGTGACCGTTGATTGGAGGCCCAGAACGACAGGAAACTCAGTTCAGAATTCACACCTTATTTAGCCTATCGTTCTGATTCTTTGCATCCACCACTGGGAAGACAGAAACAGAGGTCACCGCAGACTTCTGTCAGCGTCGTTGTTAACCAATGTTGTTGTTAAGAACCTTGGGAGCAGAGTTATTACCTGCCTATAATCTCGTCAACGATATTCAAACACAAGCTATGTTGTTTACGGTATAACAGAGGCTGGTTCTACTCATATGTATTTTTGCAATAATCATGCGCTTTTTTACTAAGCGCTTAATCAAATATACATTGTATTTTAATCCGCAATAATTCTATTAACAAATGAGTTTGTTTCAATTTCTTTACAGAATTATTTTCCTTAAAATATTGTCAGCTTAATTAGAAGTTATGGGACGCAAGTTTGACCTCAAAGTAGTAGGCCTAGGCTATTTCTAGACTCTATAGGCTAGTAAGACCAATAAATACACATTTATCTATAGACTAAGTAAGAGAAGAGTGTGTCTGTAGTAAAAGCAATAACTATAAAAAAAAACTAATGTTTAATCTAATAGGCCTTTAACGTCAGTTAACAAATTATGACGCCGAGGTTTAAAGCAGAAATAAGGAAAAAGTAATATTTGTCATCGAAGAATCTGTCCAACAAAATTGAATTTCTCAAAGATTAATATAGAAACGATTTAGAGTTATGAGTCAAGTTTTAGATTGATCTTCGTCCGATCTATTCACACCACCCTACATTACAATAAGGAAGGAATATATATATTTATTTTGTTCGTCTTAATTTTTAAAATGCAGCAAATACAATAGACTAATTTGCTGAATTTGAGCATTTCATATCGCAAACACCTCATACATATGCCTTCAGGTCGTCAAATGTGAAGTGTTATAAGTCACTCAAACCTAATCTGTGGTGTTGAAGCGTTATCAAATCAATGTCAGTTCGATTTTATAAAAAAAATCGGATCAAATTCCTTAACTGCCCGCCAAACACAAACTTTTTTCTGTGCCAATAACTACCTAAACTACTTATATATTTACAAGAACATGTTGTTATAAGCTTCATTTGTAATGAAAGGACTTGCCTGTAACCTAACCTAACTTATACAATATCTTTGTGAGTTTATGTGGAGAAAGCGCCTAGGATATTTTTTATAATGAGCGTTTAATACGTCCTGCAACATCTTTCATATTTCCTTTATGGATATTCGGTAATAGAAAAAGGTTTGGGTTTGGCGGGCACCTAAGTGAATTTATCCAAAAATTGTTTATAGAAAAACTGTTGAAGCAGATAGACAAAGTAGACTATTATAGCCCATTGGTTGCAAACTATTGGTTATAAATCACTACAGGGCGCATTCAATAGTGCGCTGAATGGATGTCGAGTTAGAAACTTGGGAGTGTCGAGTAGGCTATGGTAACTTAGTTTGCAGTGCAGATGCCACCATTGTCAGTCCCTGCCCTATTTATTTCCAAAACTTCAACGATAAACCTAGTAATCATCACTACAGATTTTTAAAACTAGGCCTATACATAATTTGTATTGTATTTCTAACTGCCTATGATACATTTTTTCTGTGGTTTTAGCAATATGCCGTAGATTTTTTAAGCATCGTTATTTGGTTCCTTATGCAATATGTTTCCTCGCTATCAGTAGCAACGAATCATTTTGAATAATGTTAACTTGAAAAAAAAATATGGCAACATTTCTAGTAGGACCTATAACATGACGGTTGGTTTTGGCGTACCCTCTTTGACGTCAAGAGATAGGGCCTAAGCCACACGGATACAAAAAAAATACAATAATCCTGGGGGGAGGGGGGTCAGTGTAAGAATATCTTGTGTTTGTTAATAAGTAGTTTAAACCATTTAGGCTACTTAGTAAAAATTCAGATATTTTTATTAAGTATTATCCTGATCCTTTAATGTCGTTATTTGGACTTGATAAAACCGTGAAAATAGTAGGCCACCTAAAGTAATTTGTTGTAGAAGATCCTGTTGTCTCAATGACGTGTCTCTAGTAATCTACAGTAGATACACGGTGCACAGGCCAGCTAGGCTCTACTAAAATAGAAGACCTACCTTAATTGAGGTTCTACTATAATATCCCACACTTTTAAACTGTCCCATTGTTAGCATTACTCTATTCATAAGTGATGCTATTTATAAACAAATTATTTATGATATTATTTTATTATCACTTGCTGAATGATGTTTCCTGCACTGTTCCGTAATAGATAATGAACCAAGCGAATTTCGCCATTTAGCTTGCATTATGTATTCATATGTTCTTCTCTAATTCCGAAAGTTTCCCAGGTACTGTTCCCATGCCATTAGGGGCAACTCGGGTCACAAACGCTCCTTCCGTGATCACAATCGCCAAGTTTCCACTTCACCCACGCCTCTTGCCGCTTTCTAACGGGAAATTCTACCTCCTTCTCCCCGTCTCCGCTCCATTTTCCCTTGTAACAGTCCAGCCTGGTTCGACCCGGAGAGTAACAGAAACAATGGTTCCCGTGTGGCGGCAGGAGGAGGAAGTTGCGTGCCCTCTTGTGAAACCGAGCCATGGAAGGGCGCTACTCGGCTCTTGAACAATGGCGGTCTTACTCGCTCCGAGGAGCAGGGAAAGAGTTGGACCGTGTGGCAATTATTGCAGAAGACTATCACAGTTAAACATCTGAGAAATGTCGGCCCTGGACGTTCTGCAATCCTACTCTGACCACAAATGGATCACAGCGTTTATCAACCCATTACCTTTCTATTATTTTTTTCCAAAATATTATAAATTAACAAGATAGACTTATAGTCATGTTCCAGTAAAATATATCTGGGCACAGAGAAAAAAGAGAGGTCGCTACATTTATCCTTGAGTCAATTGAGAATAATGAAGGGACTGAAAAGTTTCTGGCCCCTCCACTTACTTGGAAAAATGGAAAACTAAGTACTCGACACACTATCTCGAACACACTCAACGCGCCATTGACTGCGACTGTGAAATTGAAATTAGGTTTTTTATTTTAAACTGGTCGAAAATTATATTTAAATTTTACTTATTTAACAATAAGAACATTACATAATACTCAATGCTGTACAGAAATCATTCACTGGTCCACTACAACAGTTCTTCACCTATCAAATGACGCTTCAAGTGTTGAAATAGAAATCCTTAAATAACAAGCCATATTTTTATGCATTTTTCATAAAGATTAAGGACTTCTTTGATTTTATGATTCTTTGTTGTGCTAATTATATTTATAATAAGTTCCGAATCACACATAATATTTTGTAGTACGACAAAATTGCCCTTTCTGCTTATAATAGCCACATAACACTTTTATTATTTTACAACTCAACCCTTTAAATATAAAAAATATAATAGGCCCTATATGAAATGTAACGCACGTCCATTTATATATTTTCTTATTTTAAAATAGTAGATCTAGGCCTATAGTAAAATTTTTGAAACTACAAGCTAAAATAATACTTAAAAGCTAAAAATGAATAAAGCATTCACTAACTTGTTAGCCAGCAGATTAAAACGGGCTAAACTATGTCCACTCTTCTGTCAAAAAAAGCTGGTAGGCCTAATACTTAAAAATCCAAAAAAGAATACAACACTACAAAATTACAAGAGTACACATGTTACCCAGAAAATTGAATAAACGTTCTTATAGTTTAAAATTAAAAATTAAATACAATTATTCAGAAGTCATTCGGAAACTATAATATATTAAACTATAAGCTATTAAGTTACAATGTTAAAATATACAATTTAGTTATAACATTTAGACTAATAAACAAAATTCCAACTTTAGAAATTAAGGAGATAAAAATTACAAACATACATATTTCAGTCAGAAAATTAAGATATGAAATTAAAAATTATAAAAATATGACTTGTAAATATACACTAAATATATGTCTCTAGTATGAAACTGGGAACCGATATACTAAAGTAAACAGCCTTCACCGAAACACAAAAAAAAAGTTAAAATGTCACCATCAAACTTTCAAATCTTGTTCAATGAATTTCGGGACTACGTAACACGGTTTTTTTGTTTCTTCGATTTTTTACACTATTCATGCCAATGCAAGTGACCAGCTGATTCAATGAAGATAAAATACTCGGAAGAGGAGAGAAATTTGATATCTCGATATTGTTGTGAAAACTCTGAACTCCATATGAGTTTGTTGTTTTCCATAAATACGAAGAATTCGGAGCCAAAATGTATGGAGGGAATTTGGCGTCACTTCGTATTATGTATTAACTAAATAGTCACTAAACTTCACGAGGTTATCACTCATTGGCTGAAAACTCATTCAAACCCCTCTTGATACAAACATAGACGATTCCACTCTCCCTCTTCTGAATTGGTATCTTTATATGTTGTTTCAATTACGATTTTTGATGATTGACGTAGAATATGGAGTAACGATATTTACTCTTACTAGACATTTATCGGAATATTTATTGTTAGAATATTTTCTGTAGTAACAAAAGAATCTAATGAAATGAAATTGCCAACCAAAATGTATGGGGAAAACAGTGACAGAAGGGATTTATATTAGTTTCATATTATAGTTGTTTATTTCATTTGGATGGTTTCAAATAAAACCTGTGTCACTTCATAATCAATAAAATATTTCTTCCGTGAGAATACACGGGGGCTTTGAAGTCCGGAGGGACGGATCTAAATTCGGAGCCTCTTCAGCTGACCAACAAACTTCAAAAACTACTTTATGTGCCCAACATTTATGGAAAGTAATTGTTTACCAGCGATATATTACAACTGAGTAAATATGTAAACAATTAGTGTAAAGGAAGAAACATTTTGTACTTCCCATGCCTGACCATAAGAACAAGGCACCCAACTAGTTTAGCTGAAGAAAGAGATAGGCTCTTCTAACAAATCCATGTGTGCCCTCTTCAAAATCTATAACCACACTTTTTGGTAGTAACTCCAGCTGTCTTCTTCAACGTTCATCTTGAATCAACCTCAAGACATAAGTTTTCTTCTTCTTGACCAGGAGGAGACAATACACCAATGGAACGTGATTGTCATTCGCGCATCCATGAACAGTGAAGGTTAAGTAAAATAATGGTACGAATATTTTAATGTTTAATTAATTAGGATCACAACAATGGTATACAGATATTTAACACTTTTTGATTAGGAAATATATATATTCTTGGATAGGTCTTTCCTCAATAACAAAGTTTGTCCTCTTGATGTTTTTATCTCCAATTAATTATTCTAGTGCCCGTCCCTAGTGCCTTCAGTTGTTGATTTAGGGTATCTAGTAGTCTCATCGGTCATAGAGACCCTGATGAGTTTGATATATATTCTTGGATAGGTCTTTCCTCAATAACAAAGTTTGTCCTCTTGATGTTTTTATCTCCAATTAATTATTCTAGTGCCCGTCCCTAGTGCCTTCAGTTGTTGATTTAGGGTATCTAGTAGTCTCATCGGTCATAGAGACCCTGATGATTTTGATATATATTCTTGGATAGGTCTTTCCTCAATAACAAAGTTTGTCCTCTTGATGTTTTTATCTCCAATTAATTATTCTAGTGCCCGTCCCTAGTGCCTTCAGTTGTTGATTTAGGGTATCTAGTAGTCTCATCGGTCATAGAGACCCTGATGAGTTTGATATATATTCTTGGATAGGTCTTTCCTCAATAACAAAGTTTGTCCTCTTGATGTTTTTATCTCCAAAAAATTATTCTAGTGCCCGTCCCTAGTGCCTTCAGTTGTTGATTTAGGGTATCTAGTAGTCTCATCGGTCATAGAGACCCTGATGATTTTGATATATATTCTTGGATAGGTCTTTCATCAATAATAAAGGTTGTCCTCTTGGTGTTTTTATCTCCAGTTAATTGTTCTAGTGCCCATCCCTAGTGCCTTCAGTTGTTGATTTATGGTATCTAGTAGTCTCATCGGTCATAGAGACCCTGATGAGTTTGATATATATTCTTGGATAGGTCTTTCCTCAATAACAAAGTTTGTCCTCTTGATGTTTTTATCTCCAAAAAATTATTCTAGTGCCCGTCCCTAGTGCCTTCAGTTGTTGATTTAGGGTATCTAGTAGTCTCATCGGTCATAGAGACCCTGATGATTTTGATATATATTCTTGGATAGGTATTTCATCAATAATAAAGGTTGTCCTCTTGGTGTTTTTATCTCCAGTTAATTGTTCTAGTGCCCATCCCTAGTGCCTTCAGTTGTTGATTTATGGTATCTAGTAGTCTCATCGGTCATAGAGACCCTGATGAGTTTGATATATATTCTTGGATAGGTCTTTCCTCAATAATAAAGGTTGTCCTCTTGATATTTTTATCTCCAATTAATTGTTCTAGTGCACGTCCCTAGTGCCTTCAGTTGTTGATTTATGGTATCTTCGTAGTCTCATCTGTTATGGAGATCCTGATGAGTTTGATATATATTCTTGGATAGGTCTTTCTTCAATAATAAAGGTTGTCCTCTTGATGTATTAATCTACAATTAATTGTTCTAGTGCCCGTCCCTAGTGCCTTCAGTTGTTGATTTATGGTATCTACGTAGTCTCATCCGTTATGGAGACCCTGATGAGTTTGATATCTTTTCTTGTTACTTTACTATCAGACATTTTATGCAGCTCAATTTCTTAATGACGGTTTGAGGGTCTCTCCCTAATGTCATATTAGGCTTTCCTTTTGACAGCATTGTTAATTGTTCTCCGGCAGAGGACAGAATCATCTGGAGCGGTCTGATTTTGCTTGTTCTCCATTCTTGAGAATATTTTACTTTCATCAAATGAATTTAGTTCTACTGGGCATGCTAAAAAACGTTTAAAGAATTAAAACCTAAACCAATAGTAGCGAAAATTGACTCTTCAATCAAACAAGTATTATAAATAAAAACAATATTTTTATCGTACAAATATTTCAATTAATCCTCATTATGTGACGGTAATAAATAATACAGTAATATTATATATGTTAAATTTAAATGCAGTACAAGACATTGAAGTAGGCTATAGTTGGAAGATTCCTAAAAAAAATTAGCAGATTTTAATATTTTATATAATCCAACTAATATTTAATATATTTTCAGGAGTATTTATACCAATAATTATAAAAATACTTCATGAAAAAATCTGGTACGATTTCAAAAGCTAAACTTTGGATTAATAACTTTAATTGGGGTGCAAATAGGGTTCACTAATAAAAATATATCTGCCCCAGCGTAATAAAAAAATTATTTTGTGTTTTAAAAAATATCCGTTAATATCGATCGTATTAAGAATTTGTGTGAAATATAATCATGATTAGTCTATTTGAAAAATATTTTGGGGTATCTATTTTGAAATGAAAAAAAAAAAACAAGACATTGGTTTGTTTGTGTAGTTCTTGGTAGATTGAAGACATTTTATCAAATTTCGTCACTTTTTATGTAGGCCAAAGTTGATTCATACTTTTTTTTAAATAAATTACTATTGATTATTTGGAAGCTGGAAAAAATATCATCGTTTGTTTATGTTAGATTAATGTAAACATTTTAATTGGATTCTTCAATATTAATAGTTATCATATGTTTTATAATTATAATAACAATTATTAGGCCTATATCAGAAAAGATACTACTGGCACTAACGTAGACAACAATATTTATATCTTACATCGGGATTGTCATTTATTTGAATATTTCATCGGAATTATCTTCCGATTTTCTAAAGAACAAAATGAAAAAATTAAAATACCATAAATAACAAATTTTATAGAAAGATAAAAAATATTGGAAGCTGGTTAATCTGTGGACCATTACTAAATTTCATTATTGGTTGTTATTATCTGGATATGTTGAACTAAATATAAAAAATAAACTGTTACAAAAAGTAAATATCCATTTTGGCATAAGCCTCTCAATAGACTAGAAACACATATTACAGTAATTCATCGATTTTATAAAACATAAAATGATCATACACTAGTCTAGTAACCAAGAAAATTAGACACAGCATTATTTTTCCTACAAATTAAGACCCAAAATATTGTAGACCTGTATACTGTATATTTAACAGTCAGTTTCAGAAGACGATGTTAGTTATACAAAACAGATAATTATTGGTATTATTAACCAAAATAATAAAAATAATGTCTATAGAAAAATGTTCAACAGCTGATTTCATAGTAAATAAAACCAATCAAAATTACAAGTTATTTATTCTCATTGTGATAAGTTTTTTTAAAGTTCTACAGATACACATTATGTCATGCTAAAATATCAAGAGAAAAATTGATTAGGAATTATTAGTTATGATAATGATAGTCTATAACTCGCCACGTAATTGACAACTATTTAACTTAGTATTGTGATGGTATTTATAAATATTGAAAATGATTTCCCGAGACATAAACATACAGCAGTAAAATATTTTAAATTAAGAAGACAAAAATTGATGTCTAATGTTTAAACGACATTTTATAGACTGAACGCCAAATGTAAAAAGGCTAAATAAAAGAAATAAAGACAAATCAAAACTAAAAGATATTCATGGCAGAACACAGTAGACTATCTTTATCATAATTAAAGGAAACAGGATTTTAAGACATAGGCTATAATAAAATTATATGAAGTAATCACTATTAAAATACCTGTGAATGAAACAGTAAACTTAAAAAAATATACATACAATATCATCATTAGACCATACACCATTCGTTGATATTTCAGAGAACTCTATATTATTAATGAAACACAAATAAATGTGTTTATACAAGAAAAAGACATTTCTTTAGCTTTTTAAATGAAATCGCAATAGATTCTGCAGCAGTAACTTTTATAAAAATCCTAATATCTTTAAGATGTGATATCATTTTGAATGTAATTCATAATTTAATGAATTTAATGACCAACACGGAATATGTTCGAAACATATTTATAAAAGGTAAAACAATTCAATTCAAAGTGTCTTTCTTTCACAAACAAATTACATTGTAACACAACACAATTAAATATAAATACAAGGTACGAAATAAATTGGGAACCACCTTGGAAAAACCCTGAATTGGGGTAACAATCATTTTGATCATAATAAGATAAGAGAGACGGCAGATTTGGATCAAGTCACCTTAAATTAACAAAAATAAAACTTCTATAACTAAATCTATGCAAAACAAAACTTTGTTTCTCTAAGCCGTAATAAAATTAAATTTAAGAAAGAAGAAATAAATAAATTCAAATACAATAGCTAAACAATACATATATTTACTTTTTATGTTCTTGATATGTTATACAATTACATACATTAATACAATTGCATACATTAATACAAATATATACTAAAATAAATAAACAAATAAAAATGAACTAAACACTGCTTTCATATGAATTTTAATTTAAAGTAATATTGAATTCAAAAATGTTATCGTCATTACCTACTATATTTTGATTATTAAATACACTTTGCTCCTATAAAAACATACAACATAAAGACACATAAATTAAAATTACTTTAGTGTATATAGGTTCTAGATGAATAAGCTTCTAAAATAGAAGAGCATACAACAAACGTATCAAAACCACAGAACAATGCAAGTTCAAAGAAACGGAAATCCCTATTATTTTATAATTTTTAAGTGCTTTTCCATAATTTAAGTAACTTTCTTGTGCAAACGACCATAAGTTTCAACTCCGTAAAAATTGTTCCAAGTTCAAATACTCGCCAATTTCTTTCTTGATGGTGTTAAAAAAATCTTGGTAAACAACATTAATTTATAAAACATAAATGAATCAGATTGTAAAAATTGGAGATAAATTAAAATTTATTCTATAAGGATAAAAATAACTAAAAGAGCAATCGTTCGTTGTGTTGAATTAGTTTCTCACCAAAGGTGATATGTTTCAACCCCTGGAACTTATGTGAATTATTCACTACTAAGTAATCAGGTCAAATCCAATAAAAATAATTGCTGTATCTTATTCTTGGATGCACTTTCGGTGTTTGACAATAAATGTCATGAATATATATTGAGGTATTTACAAAACAGAAAAAACTTCTTAAAATTTAAAATCCTATAATCTTCCTTCTAAAAGACAATACAATTCAAATAGGAACGAATTCCAATAAAATAAATCTTATATAAGTTAACAGAGGATTTTCGCAAGGTTATTAAGTTAACTAAATTTATTTCATCATTCTATAACATCACTGCTACAAAATAGCAAATAATATTGCTGAAAAAAACTACTTTATTTATATTTTGAGCCATTACTTGTCTTATAAAACAAATTAGTAAATATTTTTGTGTTGGGTCTTTGTTTTCACCTCAAATCTGGGGCATTTTTAAGTTTGATTTAATTTCTTTATAATAAATATAATTTTCCCTGTCTTTTAGATCAAATACATACTTTATTGACTTATATGTAAGGATGTTTTTTAGATTAGAAATTTCTAATTAATTTTTCTACATAGAACGGATGGCAGTTATATTGAACAGGGGCCTTTTCTTTTTTAGCTGAAACTTTTGTTTATAGTAGATAATTTCACAAACTTTTCCGCTAAACAAGTCGATCATATTCTTGTTTCTTAGCTATTTATCTAATCATGAAAAAAATATCAGCAAACAAATCGACCCCTGTTCTATATAATTACCGAACGGATATACTTGAAGAGATTCATAAGATCATGAAACGTAAGCAAATATAAAACTTAACTCGAGCCCTGCGTTTGATTTCTTTTGAATTTTTATTTATCCTTTTGATTTCTTTTTGTTTAGTAATTTAATTTTCCTTTTAAGTATGTTTTATATTTTATAAAAAATCTATTAACTATTTAGCACCATATTTATTCAATATGATACCTGCAGAATTAAGAAAGATAGAGAATGTTCATATGTTTGGAAATAAAATTAAGAAATAGTTACACACAAATTTTACAGTAGAAAATTATCTAAATACGTAAATAATTCACATTTAAATGATTCATACATTCACATTTGTATACCATTTTGAAAATACAGTATATTGAAACATTAGATAATTCTTAGCAATGTTTTAAAGTAAAATGCCATAGTACAGTTTTCATTCAATATAAAGGCTCTAAAATAAATATTGATATGTATTTTATACAAAAAAATATATTTTCTGATGTACAGTTTGGACCATTATAAATTAAATCTTATTGTAAAAGTATTATTTATGTGTCATTGTTAGGTCAACAGCATTAACAAAATTTCAATATTAAGAGTTCATCCACACAGGCTTAGCCTTGGAGGTTTACATATTTATTTTCTCAGCAGAAGTTTTTTTCTTTTTAGTCTCCTTTTCAATATTCTAGGTCAGACTTGGTATTGTATATTTATGTGTGTGTATAAGACGTATTTAATTGTTTGTTCTATACTTGACTGTATGTGATTTGTTGTTAATTATTGTAATTTTTACTTATATTATGTTTTTGTGGTGGAAGCTATATGTACATATGTAATTTTTGAGATGAATAAAATAAATATCAGAAATAAAACCAAAATACATAATACCATTACTATACAACTATAAAATACAAATACACACAGAAAACAACTTCTTTTTTTAACTGTAGAATAAGTTACGATTTTCATTTAGTAATAGAAAAGCTTTTAAATTACTACAAAACTTTCTAACGTTAACGGAAATTTTAATTTTATAAGGCAATTTGTTGAAACATTTTCGACCATTATACAGAAATGAATGATTTTAGTAAACCTAAAATTTTGGAAGAACTAAAACAGACAGCATGTTCATAACAACAGACAACGATTATTCAAAAAGCAAATCCACAAATTGGATGTATCTGGAAATGCAATAAACTAAAATGGTCATGTCTAATAGGACTGGTCTCAAACTGCTTCAAGAATTAGTAATTTAGACAATAGTTTCCCTCAGGAGTGATCTAAATCATATTGTTGAATGTGCCATTGAATCACCCATTCAAGTCGGCACTAGTGGCGCAGTGTTGTAACCCAGCTACTTGGGAACAAAGTGTTGTGGAGATTGTAGACGATAGGTTCTATGCTCACCGACATTGTGTCCGCTCAGTGGTTGCCACGGACGTGGACAGTCAGTCCATGTTGTTAGTAGTCAGTATCCGTTGTGTAGGGTAGAGAACTGAGTGTCAGGCTTGTCAATTAGCTGAAAATCAGACCAATACTACGAGGTTCGGATGCCACGTAAAGCTCTAGGTCCCTCAGTTTCTATGGCTATTTGGCTAACAATAAATGGCCCTTCTGAGGAACAGTCGAACTCCGTTAGTAA